>JAQFZJ010001066.1:0-13042 GCA_034695645.1 Folsomia fimetaria
ATGTGAAATTTAAACAATTTTCCGTTGTAAATTAAATATAATAATATAAGACAGGTTTTAAATACTGTCAAGAAAAACAGTAAACTTAGCACAAAAGTTCTCACAAATATGAATGACTCACTCGCATGCAATGCAATCGCAATAAAATTCAAGATCAGGAAATGACAAATAATAAATATATAATTGAGCGCATTTACATATTTACGACTGTCAAAAGTCAAATCTGAATATGGATCAAATTAAATCCATCCTAACCAACCAACCCACCACAGAGGAATGTAAAATGGATGAATGAAAGTCACAAATAATTAAAAAAAAAACTGCAGTTTAAAAATACATGGTCAACCACGCAATAAAAAGTGTCCAGTCCAGGGTGGTTGTTTCTTATCGATATATTATTATTTACCATTACCACATCTTAATTTCGTTAATATTCCATTCGGGTGGAGAAATTTGGGATGGAATGTGTTTAGCAAAGTCACTTATCAAAAAGAAACAAGAAAAGACATTCGTTCGTGAGTGGTGGATTGGATTATTATTGGATAATATGATAGCTTATCAGTATCTTTCTTTACTGAAATATAGCCTTCATTCTCAAGATTGTACGAGTTAATAGGTAACAAACTACTACTCACCCTCTCTTCCTTCGTCTAGCATAGGTTGATTTGTAACAGTTTACAGTTGTGCACATTTGTAATTTTCCATTATTTTGTGGGCGTCATGTCACACTTCAGTCCAAAGTGTTTCAATAAGTAGAAGATGTGTACTGAATTCAGTAGTGCAATATGTAATAGAACTAAATGTCACTATAAATGTCTGGAAATCCGTGTACCCTTCTTACACCATTTCTTTCTTTATTAAATTAAATTGTTCTATAAAATTTGTTTTCTCAAAAACTGCATCCATTCAACCACTTCTATGACTGACTAAAATGACTGACAGGATATTATTGTTGTGGATTTGTCATAAAAACTGAGCAACAAATGACAAATATTAAATTAATTCTACTAGTTCGTGATATTATTCGAATTAACAGGGAACAGCTTTTCACGACGAATGTGATTATTTTACATCGTAGTGTAAAGAGTTTCATTCCCAGAATCAGCTGCACAGCTTAGTGCATGAAAGTCTCATTTTACTTTGGTTTACAACTAAATCCTGTCAGTTTGCCATTTGTACTGTGTTATTGCTTAGGTTAGGTTAGGTTTAGATAGCTTATGGTGATTCTAGTGCACAACCCAACTTACCATGCTGTAATGCTACTATGATATCTCATTTTGGTTAAAAAAAAGAATTGAACGAAGTTATTATATTGGAAACTTAATAATGGTCGGGAAATTAGAGAACATTTTAAATTAGTAGTATTTTGAGATAGATACATAACAAAACAAGCTATGTAACTGTCTGCTATAGTTACCATACCATATGGACGCTCGGTTCAGCTAGTTCACGCAATAAGTTATTATTACAATTCAGGAGAAACAGACATTTCCTCCCAATTTAAGAATGGCATGATCCAAATCTGCTTTCTTTATCGAATTCAGTTCAGTAAAGGAGAGACAGATATGGGTTGATTGATGGCTCAATTTATTGCCGTAGTAAGTGAAAGCAGTAACTTACTTTAATTACCCTTTCTTCGTTCCGTTCCACCTCAGGTACGAATCTCACTCCTACGAAGATGATGTTTTAAGTCAAGATCTATTTAAGAACATATGTATGCCTTATTAATCTGGCAATGAACTATTATTGACAGGTTGGGTTGTTCCCCATGCTGAAAGTTTTATGATTCATCGTCACTGGAAATAAGCGAATAGTGACGGTCCCCCAGCGGAGATGAACTATGTATATAATAGTGATGGTTGGAGCTTTGGGTTCATTTTCACAGTCATGCGTCCCATTATGAACATATAGCGTTTGGGAGATTGGAACTTTCTCCTGCTCTCATTGCATGTGGGTGGATGTGCTTACCAAATGAAGATCATGCTCCAGACTCCAGCCAGACTCAATTTTTATTGCAAGCTGGTGGAAAAAGGAGTAACATTCGATCGATGCTGCTTTAATATATATATTGAATGCTTGTAAGCCCAACAGGTTGTTCCATGCATGGGCGTGCTTTCACAAGCTGTGCTCTAGTTAATAGCAGGCAATTACTTTCACCTGGCGAATAATTGATATGGAATTGGAGTTTGCCAAGATTTGCAGGCAAGGTAGTGTAATGGCTTTTCTTCATTATTATGATGCATGCAAAGATATAATAAACTTTGGCAGATTGTACGATTGATTGTTGGTAGGGAAAGTTGAGCTTAAATTCTTTCTGTACTATCGCTCCCACATTTGAATTCAAATAGGACTACGACGAGGACTTGTATTATTTCTAAACCTAAAAATAAACGGGATTACCTATAGAATGGATGTTTTGAAAAGTTGATTTATTATTTTAGAAATATACACATGATGATGTGCAGCGAGATTAAAAGATATTTGATGCGTTCATATTAGGTTAACAAAAATAATTATTAAAGGAACAAACAAGTGTGATTGACCAGAAGACATCCTATCGCAGAGAATAAATAAATGTTTCTGTTGTATGAAAAAATTCATGCATATTATTAATCAGTACTAGCACTCAATATTTTAGGTCGTTGCTGATGGTGCAGTCGGCACAGGAAGTGTATCTGGATAATTTGGCGAACTGCCTGTGTGGTATAAGATGAGGAAAGCGATTGTTACATAGTACAGCCCAATTGGAACGAGGTGGTATGGAATGTTGATCGGGCCATCATCATGTTTCAAAATCATTGAAGTTGCTAAAAATAAAAATTATGCGAGTTTGTCAATTATGCATAATTAAAAAAGTTAAATAAAATTTGTGCTGACGACTCACAATACACAGACCAAGCAGTGGAACCCACAAAAAGCAAAAATCGAATCCAAAAGGGCCTGCCAATAACAAAATCCAACAAGTACAGAATGGAGACATTCACGGCCATCGGTGCCAGGCAGTATCCCAAAACGGAGATGTATTGAAAAATTGACCTAGAATTTTAATGATTTTCAAATCTTAGCATCATCAGATCCACAATAAAAAACCTACGTATTTGTTCTGAGCATGACAACATGAGTGTATGTGACTGCTGCTGTCCCAAGGCACACAATAAGAATAGCTTGTGGAAATTGGGAAGCCTCTGGGTTCAGGTGATTCATTTGTTGCAATAAACTGAAAGATGAAAATTGACCAACATATAATAATTGAAATGTATAACTACGTACTGGTTGGCTTGCTTAAATACTTACAGTCCTATGAAGGTAGCAAAAAAGAGAGCACCCCAAAGATCCCCTGTATAAGTTTACCATCATTTCATGATTAATGTTTATCAGAGAATTATATGCGAAATAGTTAAGAAAGCCTGCGTATGTGTTAAGCTCACATTCAACTAGAAGAAATTTTGGATTTTTCATTGGCAACATTGCATTCCAAACCTTGCTCCCCACGGCCTCCAGGTCTCTTTTCTACAATACAAATAATTATTTCATTTACCATTTGATTATGACTATCTCAGCTACTTTTATTTAACAATTGAAACTTACAATCGTATCGAAAATAGGCTCATCCAAAGTGTTTAGCTCTCCATCCACAACCTGTTTCTGGCTACTACGTGTAATAATGTCTCCCTCCAATTGGACACCAAAATCCCCTTCCCCTTTCCCCGTTGGCTAAAATTTGAACAAAAACAATTAATTTCCATCCATACGCACAATTCTCCTCAAAAATAACCTACCTCTGGACTAAAATTGATTCTGTGCACATCAGGAGAATCCATCTTCAAGCTCTCAATATTTCCAAGAAGCACCGGATCCATCAACCTATACAAAAGTCAAGATCTATAACTTATCACGATATAATAACTTCGCCAACTTAATTAATTTACTACAAACTAAAAACAAACCAGTTAGATTGCGAAAAACTGTGGTTGGTTATTTTTCACCACCACAGATTCAAAATGCGGTACAAATTTTTATTTCTCTCGGTAGCAGCTGTTCATCCCTTCAATTCAAAGTTTTGTATCACTGCACTGCACAACTAAGCTGACGTGCGTTGCGTATGCCGAACGAAATGGGCAAATTTGTGTGTAAATAAATCCGTCTGATTTGAGTGCAGCACAGTTGAGTTGATGACAAGGCAGACCGAAAGTTGCAGTGCCTCGTCACCATCACCAACCACCAGTGTATTTTTAAAAAACTCCCTCACAAACAAACCCTATTTTCCAGGTTACATGCAGGGGTAAATTCGGTGAATAAAATAGAATGATGTGTATAACGTAGCAGCAGCTGACGTAGGGACCCTTAAAGAGGGTGGATTGGATAGATGTATGCGAGTGAAAGAATGGAATGGAAAGAATGCAGTTGGGGTAGGATACAGTTTGTCGGATTGTACCCTCCGAACCAACATAATCAAAGTATCTTAAATTTTCACATGTATAAAGTTTTAAACATTTTGAGTATAGCATATTATCAGCAGCTAAATTGGTTGGGTTTTAAAAATTAAAATAAACTTTATCCAATTAACGTCGTTTAATTAAGAATGAAAATTGAAAATATGATTCATATTCATGTCATGCCAGTGTGCATTTTAGTATTTCTAGATGAAGTATTTCTCCCATTTAAAAATAAAAGAGTCAAGTTTTATCATTTTTCAGAATAAATAGGAAGACTACTCGAAATGGAATTATTAGATTATAAATCTCAATAGAATTTCTCGAATACTTAAGGCAAGATCCCATGCCAATAAATAAATTCTATGAATGAAACATGAAAAATTTTCATACACTACGAAAATTTAATCTTTTTCTTCAGGTTGTTGATCTTTATCAAACATTCAAACATTTTCGAAATTTCGAGATAACAAATTGAAAGGTTTAGAGGCTAACTTCTTAACGATTCATTGATCTCAGAATATATATCACGAATGCATTTAAAGAATCATTCATTCACTATCTCAGATTGTAAATTTGTTTAAATTTATGCATGCATTGGAAAATGTTATAACTAATATATATATATACGTAAGTTGTCCAATCTAATGCTTCAAATTTAATAAGAAAGTGAATTTTAACTGCACTTTCGCATCGATTCCTTGAGTGCAACTTGCCAAAGTGGATGCAACTATGGTATTTTGTGTGTATGTGTGTGTATACCCGGAGGATCGGAGGGAGGGAGAGCGGGGGTGAGATAACCAGTGAGAGTTACTCGGTAAAGCCCACGTGACTTTTGGAGGCTGGATTTCGCGATGGGATGGAGTTTGGTTTTGCTGCTCTCCCGAATTCTTGGCATTCTTCTGCCGTGTGCGGCTGCTGTGCTCCCTGCATTCCGCTCTCTTTACAGGCGCACCCATCACAAAAGCCCCCCTTCACTAAATATACAACACCAAAAATACATCCATTTTTGGAGCATCATTTCCACGCTTGGAATTATCGACAAAGTTATTATCATTCTTCAAACAGACAGAATTGCAATTCTTCACTAAACTGTTCTCCCACCTGTAAGTAAAAAGAACTGCAACGTTCGTTATATATCAAATCAAGAAAGAACAAAAGAAAAACAAACCACAAAACTCGCTCTGACAAAATTGTTTGCGACTATATTTCTCCAAGAAGCACTAAAAATTAGTATTCTTTCTTTCGATTTTTTAAAATAATTACTGAAATTATGATTATTGGACAATTTTGGTTTTGGAAGATAAAAATCAGTGAGACTTATTGATGATCCAACTTTAAATTGGAGTCGTCGTCACCTCGTGTGGAAAAGTTATTTATTTAAAAAACACTTTCTTAATTGAAGTGAACTCACTTCACAATTTTAAGGAGTTCTTGTGTGGTGGACTTCACCAAAAGCTTTCAAGACGCATCCCTGGTTTGATTCGTGTAAGTTTTCATTTTTTTAAATTAACAGTTTTTGTATTAATATTTATCTTATTGTGAATATTGTGATTTGGTGGTGGTCATGATGGTTGGTGGTACTTTTTAATAATTATGAATTTGAATGAGTCATTTGACTTTATCTATCATGATGGGAACAATGCAATAGCGAATACTTGCACATAATTCCATAATAAGTCGTCGTAGTTGGTAGTAGTCAATTAAATAAGCGAGCTCCTCTAAAATTCGTTTCGTGGCTAAATACTCAATTATTTTTCTATGGGGATATACAGTACCTGAGACATTGTTAATTATAGCATGCGCGTATTTATGTATTGTGTGCGAGGATAGGAAGTTTAGGAAGGAATTGTAATTAGGATTTTATTAGTAGCATAATATTCTATACGACATAAATGATGGGTTGAACAGAAGAAGAGTTGGTAGTTTTTGACCCGGAAATAAACCTCGTGGCAATGCAATGGGATTTGGGAATGAATATGTGTAGTTGAGTCACATCCTTTCCGGTGAAAGCAGCTTTCTCCACCAACCAACAGGTTACTGATTAATTGATGAGTCTCTCTCTCTCTCTTTCCTTCGCTCGGTCGGTCTGTGTCCACGAAAATGAACGAACACACACATCCATATTGCATATATTGCCTGCTTTCATCTTTCTTTAGGAATATAACTTTTATCATATTTTTGAATTGAAATTGTATATGATGGTTGGTGGTTCATCCAATTTGCGTAAAGATATCACAATTTTTGCATTATGCTCGTCTGGTCTTGGATCATTAGTGATGTTCACTTCACTGCTCAACAAGGTTATTTTACTTGTATAATATCCGCCGTTTTAATTTTAATGGCAACATATGGATGGATGGATGAATGTGAGGAGGATTCGATTATTCAATGAAATGAAGAAGACGGGAGGGAGTAATTGCATTGATGAAAAGTATCAGCATCATTGAACAGCTTATCTCAGATCCCATTATCCAACCAAACCAAGTCAAATTACCCAAGTTTATTTTTCCAAGTAGACCGATCGATGTATACTAATCTATTTTTAACGAAGGAAGGTGCAATTGATGGATTACAAAAAAAGTTTGTACATATTACTCCATTATTATTATGAATTTGTCCGTCACACTAGATTGAGCAATTACAATTCAATATATTACTTTTTATATATAAATTAATTATCTCATCATTAAGAAAGAATATACATACATATGGCGTTTACACAAAAAAATGGATTGCTACCTTTTCCCATATTGCAAACTTTTTAATTAATTTGTAATTAGACGTAACCAATCTCATAATCCTACTCAATGAAACCCTTTTTGATTGATTCCTATCGTTTGTGCTGTGAGTGATGGCGTCATGATTGTGACTTTTATATTATTCAATTGTTTGATATAAAACGCACCAAGTGCTTATACATTGGTTTATCATCGTGAGGCGGTTTCAATTCTGCCAATTTGATATGCCACCGTGCCTTATCAAATAACAGCCACGCTTCACTTATTGCAATTCCATTAATGCTTTTGCCCATGAATTTGTGAGTATTCGTCTACTGCTGTGTTCACCCATTCAAATTAACAAGTAAAAAGTTAGTCAAGTATGAGATAGTTCATTGGTTTGGTTTTGACTACTATATCTGATGATGATGTGATGTATGATTGGTGATATGATATCAGTTTATAATTGGGGAACAAGAGATAACTTGTCATCTGTATGCCGATTGAATTTTGATATCTCTCTCTGCTAATACGCAGTCTAGAATATACGTACAGCTCGGATCGCACAATTAGTCACAATAAATAATAATAATAATAATGCCCTTCGATTCTACCATGAGCCTTTTTCTCCCTCCCTCTGTAGAAAACTCTTGAGCATGAATAACCTTTGAAAACATCATAATATTTAATTCTAAAATTTCATGACAGGAAGACCAAAAAAACACACGAATGACGTGGGTATCCATGTATAAATATGACAAACCGTGCCTATGTATTTTTTTAAGTAATGCACACTTGATGTACCGTTCATAAAATAAAATGCAAATGTAGACAGTAGCATCGCAATCAATCATTTGTTGTAAAGACTTGTGTAGTATATCCGAATTTCATTAGGTAACATTTATGCTCATGCTTGCTTATGCAGTCATTCACTCACTGTACTGTACTTTATTTATCGAAGGATTGGTTAGTGGATTGGATGGATGGATAGAGAACCTCGCAAAATCAAGAATTGGGTAACGAGCCAAAAGTCTGAAAGTTATATTTTATGTAGTCGCACTGTCTGTTCTTTCTGCCCGAGCGTAAAAAAGTGAATGTAGCCAAAAGAATACGGGCAAAAGCAAGTGTTCGTAATAAACAACTAATTCAACAGAATATAAGCAATGCATAAAATTAACTCAAGTTAAAGTTTGGACATGGTCACAACATAACAGGCAGGGCGAGGAATTATTACAGTCATTTTGATGGCAACAATGTCTCCTTGTTTACATCATGGCTTATTACTTTGTGTATATATGGTACACACACAATGTCAGAATTGAACCAAATCGGTTTCTTGCTTGTTGTTAGTTTGGTTTCTTTGAGACCAATTGAAAGCCAAATTCAATCTTGTCATGAATCAAAGAAAGAAAAGCAACACGTTGGTCCCGTTTTCGGATTTTCATTCGCAAGCTTTTGGTTTTGTTGGCAAGAGTCAAAATCTAAACGGTTTTTCCAATGAACTGAATTCGATATGTGTGTGGATGTATGCATGTTGTGTTATTATGCTAGGACTTCTCAAAATGACGGTTATAATGTGATTCAATGTTAAATTTCACCTCGTACCACACATCTGGTCATGACTGTCGTGATCCCCACTGTGCCCACCAGATTCGAAGAGAATATTCGGGGAAATCCGGTGACGAACAAGCTCAACTCTCATCTCGCATGGAGTCAAGTCCTTGTCTTTTTACTCCTTGATGATATGAAGGCAGGCAGGCAGGCACAATTTTTACATGAGTACAAGTGCCAGGTTTTACTGGTGTTACTTGTTGCACTTTATGGCAGTTCTCTTTCTCTGTAACTTTAGGTTGAGCTTATTGCAAAGTCAGGCTTATTTTTAGCGAAAAGTAAAACGTGAGAGATTGAGATAGATGTACTGTTTCCTTCCATGAAGTCAACGGACGTATCCGGTTGCCCCGCTTTATCAAAGCCTTCATGGTCCAAAGATCTAGTTCCCGATCTATCCTTTCTTTTTTCAATTATGGGTAGCAAACTACTCGCAAACAAAATCAGGGTATAAATAACATAACAAGATCCACCAACCAAGGGTTACTTTTCCACGGCTTGTCATAATACCAATTTTCTGTTTTTTAATCTTATAATAAGAAGTTTGCGTTGGCGGTTTTAGATTTTAGGCCTTCATTTAGGTCGCTAATTTCTGCATCAGTAACTTTAAAACTTTTGGCAAACTGTGTGGTTACCTGTCAACTTCCTTTCCATTACCGAGGTATTGATCAAAGACGAAAAGAACGCCTCGAGAAAAATTGTTATTGCGTTGAGCATGAACTTGAGCATAAAATTGAGCAAGGTCGTTCATAATTTTAAACAGGCATTTATGAACTTTGGTATCAATTCGAGAAATTTGCGACCCTCATCAACCTGTTCAGCTTCAGGGTTAAACAGTCCATAAAATGCATATACATATTCTGGACTGACTATTTTACAGCAAAACTTTTGAATTTGCAATTTATGTCATATGCATAAACAAGGCAGTAATATTGCGACAGTGGGTGATAAACATAAAATTGACTGCAACTGTAATTATTTGTCTGCACGAAAATCATCGGAGTAAGAAATGTATCCATCCTTGTTTCAACTTGGAAAGCATTTCATATTTCTTCATTTCAGGTTAGAGAAGATGAAGTTGGGCTCGTAATATTAATAATAATATATCGTCGCGGACTTGGCATTGCATTTTGTATATTGCATATTATACTGATCTAATTTCCTTCCTTCGGGTATTTTCCACGCTGTACAGAGAGATGTAAAAAAAACTTGCTGCTGGTTGCATGCATGGTGATGTGATTTGGTTAATGTGATGGTTTCTCCTCGGTGTAAAAAGATTTTGTTTTGGCGAGAAAACCAAGTTGTTGACGTAAGTTGGACACGTCATGAGCTTTGTTCTTGTTAGTCGTCTTGTTCTTCCTTTACTCGTTGGTAAAATAAATAGGTTGGTTGGTTGGTTGTACAATTGTTCATTCTTTGTGTCATATCATTCCATCATCATCATGCATAATGAAGTTTTGGTGTTTGAACTTGACTTTCACTCCTCACTACCGATGGAGAATGTCCTTGGCAAAGACGCTACTACATACACACACATATACAAATGATATGATACATGTAAATATTAAACATGTTCTGTTATCATCAATGTTCTCGATTTAATGACTCCTTTGTGTTCTACATGAATATTGAATTGTCCTGGGAACAATATACTATTGATTATTAAGCTTAATTCACGGTTTATTATTGTATTTCGAATGACTTGGTTGGATTCCATTATTTCGTATTATTTATTGTGAACATTAAAAAGTGAAATATATGAGTGAGTATATACAGCCGCTTTTATATAGCCTCCAGTCCAGACAGACCAAAATAATATTGTATTTTAAGAAGCTATTAATTAAAGAGAGAGACTTTAGTTAGTTTGTATTTTATGACTCTTTCTCATTATACAATATAGTTCATAATTTGTCGCTCGATTTGATTCTTGAACTGATAAAAGAGTTATTGCCATTGCATTTATTTATACCGTGTCTGCGTATACATAAATAAATGTAGGTAGTTTTTTTACCCTTGTTCTGTTCTGTGCTGAGAAGAATTTTACCAAATTTCACCAATTCTGTTCATCCGTTCCGTTCCCTATGGTATATATTATTGCAGAAAGGAAGTATTATTGACAAGTAAGCTGTTCAAATGAATATTCATGTGGACCATTATTCGTCAGTAATCAATTCAAAATCACGCAGTGGTGAGTCTTGCAGCCTCTTTATATTCGCACTATTACTGTATATGGTAACGTGTTATTTTCATCCGCACTGCTACCCTTGATTAGGTTCATTTACAAGATTCGACAGACATCATGGAAATGAAATAATAATATTCGAGAATTTGTGAATCTTTCTGTTATCGTGCAATGCTTTTATTATTACAAATAATAATAATTTAGTTTGCAAACGGAGGGAAGGATAAACATTCCTGAGACAAGATATGCAAGAAAGATAGATTCGTGATCTCGTGATATAAGATTCATTGCGACTTATTTCAAGGAATGTAGACAGACATTATTACAGTGACATTCTTTTGAGCGGTTATCGCTTTCCTTCTGAGCTTCAATATTCCCATTAGGATTTGGTTTGGTTGGTTGGTTGTTGTTTGGTTGTCCATAAACTTGGTTCAAAAGAGCAACGGTAGACAACTGCTATGCAAATTTACCTTTTCGCTTAACATTCAGCAAATTTCTGCTTGGTGTGTTAAGACTGCAAGAAAATATTATCTTGGAATCTATCTTTTCTTTCGTTAATTACATTGCCCCAAATGCATGGAGCCGTTGAATGAATTCAATAATGAACCCTTCGTATATAATATTTGATGTATGTGTATGTGTTGCTGAACTAAGCAGAATCCAAGAAATGTGGTCGTCGGCATTCATATTAGTCACATTCGCATTTTATATGGAACAAATTATGGATGACTCAACCTTCAACCATTAGTATCCTCATCATCAGTCAGTTTCAGTTGTAGTACCAAAACCATGCCTAGTTTTCTGTAGGGTAGGGTCTCTGGTATTTGAAATTGACTGCGTTGTGGCAAAAATGTTTAGCATGTTCATATCTAACATGCAATATTATACAGATATTTGTCCTCCTCTTTGATTTAATGTTCCATCCATTCCGTTCCATAATCCATTTTACATTGTGTATTGGGTTTCAAGTAAAGAAAATATCTCAGTAGGCTAAGCAAGCAAAGCGATATTAAATTTCGTTAATAAACATCGTGTGGATGGATGATGATGATGATACATAGGTTGTTGTACATAGCTTTGAAGTTGAAGGAATGATTAGTATTGATATTTCTGATAATATTAGGCAAGGGCGAGGTGATACACGTGGGTTGGAAAAAGAAACAATGAAAATTTACTTCATGAGTCTTCTAATTCATACATGCGAATGTATCTGTATAATCGAGGTCTTGTACACAATTGAAGGAGGAGATAGAGTAAGGTTTGCAGTCATATTTAAGTTTTTTTTAAGGAATTGTCGTTTTTAGCTTGGGGCGATTTATCTGTCATTTGTGTTAATTGTTAATTTTTTCGGATGTATTTTTCAAGTCAACAGAATAATAAAGCATGAATGAATTGAATAAAGTGATACACGATGCAGATCGTGTTCCTCTACCAACTAATTATTTCCTCCGACTTGTTTTTTATTATAATGATGATGTTATTGGAAAAACGATAGCTGGTGTAATTTGATGTCAATGAGCTCAGTCAGAGGCAGGCTTTTCATTAAAGATCGAGTTCGATTCTTTTATTGCCCTTTCACTTGAAGGAAGGGTACATTGCGTCGTCAGTCGTATAGCGTAATAAAAGATTTGTCTCTCGTCTCTCTCTCTCTCTGGATCTGTTCAACAATGATGAGATGATACGATGTGACTACAGCTCTGACACCAGGATTTAGGTAATTACCTGCTTGCTAACTATTACACATCCTATGTAGGTTCAATACTGGTACTGGTTTTACTTCAAAGTTGGATTAGTGAGGAATAAGTTTTTGGGATAAGCTGTTTCACGGGACACTGCTGCTATGCTATGGTGTCATGTCTGTCATATTGGTTAGCCTTTGGCTGTATAATGGTTCACCACCCTGCATGCATTATATATTATTATGAAAAAGCAAAGTTAGTAAATGGTTCTGGTTTATAGTAGTGGGGTGTCAGGTCAAGTAAATAAACCTGTGAGTGAAGCTCAAGAGTGAGTAGTGGATGGTGTTTTAGTTAGAGGAGTGAGTGAGTGAATAGTAAAAGACGGATCGGATCGTGTTTTTCAAGCAAGCAAGCACCCCA
>JAQFZJ010001067.1:0-13000 GCA_034695645.1 Folsomia fimetaria
AATAAAATAATAACCAGCTAAACTTATTACAAAATTTAATCGGATTGCATGCAAACCCACAATTATAATATGGGTTCCACTATTGATGAGATGGGGGGTATGGTTGTAGTATACAGATAACGCGCGCCTGCACTCTCATAAGACAATTATTGTTACTTGGAGACTTGTTAACTGGAAGAACAATTCTTGAAGTGTTTGATTTCGACACACATCAGGTAATTGCTTCAAGGCAAGACAAATTCAACACACACGAGTCAAGGTCTTAATAATGCAGAACATGCTGTATAATAATGATGAGAATTTGTAGACAAATTCATGGTCTGCTTACACTTGTATCCACCGACCAGTGCAATAAAAGTGTAAAAAAATATATGCAAAAAAGCCTGTGCATATCGATATCTCCAGTTTTTTAATGTTGACCCAACATCTAGAAATTCTGCACGTAATGAAAATAAATAATAAGAAAATAACAATATTGCCAGTTATGCACAAACTACGATTATCAGTATAAGGTCGAATAACAGGATATATGTACATACGTAATATGAGGATGGGCGAATGGTTATGGAATCAGACTTGCAAAATTCAGCTTCATTATTTATCAATTATAGAACGTATAATAAATATAAAAACATAAATGAGCTAGTCTCATATTGGGTTTTACTGTCAGTCACTTCATTATGATGAATCAACAATTCATTAGGTAGTGTGATGTGACTCCTTAAATGTTAAGTAGATTGGTGCATGCCAACGTGGGCTTCCCCTTAATCGAGAGCCTTCGTGATCGTGATGCGATATTTATGAGGTAATAATTGACTTGTGGTTAAAAACATTGCAATTGAATCCTATTTAATTATTGTTCTGCTAGTTCACTTTTTTGACAGTCTTTTTTAACATTAGACAACTCAGAACTTCAAGGATAGCCCATCCATACGGATTCGTGAGTTGTTGTTAAGTAAATTAAATCAAATATGGGTCTAGGTTTGTTTGCTTGATGTGGCCTGAATTCCACAAGAATTTATTTGACAATGACAGGCAAATGTTAAGGTAAATTGTGCTTCTGCCAATTGTCCAGGTTCTCCCTAATTGATGATCAAGGAGGAAAAATGACACAATTGAAGATTATAAACAAAGAAACGCTAACCTTGACAGTGAGTTAGTCAAGCTCAGCATTTCATTGCAATTTAAAACCTCGCCTGCATGATACAGATTTCGTAGATCCATACTGGAATTTGGGGATTTTTGCAAAACCAGTCAAGTCAGATGAAATTTATTTAATTGATATGCTACACTTAAACTACGATCTGAATGCTTATTGTTAATTATCTATCTTATATGTACATTCCTAACGTTTGTCCAAGTGACGCTGCTGTTACATAAACACTGTTAAACTTGGATAAATTGATTGTCAATGGCTTACTTTTATAAGAAAGAAGGTTTTCGTTATCCAATTCCAATCAGGGCAGGGGAGACACTAATCTAAGAAGTGACCACGACTGGTCAAACAGCAATGATGATCTGAGCTTGTATTTCCAGTTGGCTTTCCACTTTATTAAATCAACTCCAGTCGCCTTATTCTTTTAGCAGAGGAGTACTTTGCTTGGTTCCTGGTAATACAACCCGTTTTGACTATCTTTGAGAAGAATAAGTCAATCCACGGAAAGTTGTATTTTATTGCTAAAACCTTATCCAAGCAGTACCATCTGTCCAATATCAATCACTCTCCGGTATAATACAACAATCCACGTAGGATGATCAATGGGGGTCTCCTCTACTTCAATACCTTATTTGCACCATGCATAAAATACCTGCGTCTATTTAATAATCCACCACACCGCTAGCTGCGTTCTGTTCTATCACACTTATGCCCCAGTTACATTAACCAATTGACGCACCAGGAAAAGCACGACAAAAAATAAATTGCTTGGAGGAAATATGAATCCAGTCGTTGATTCACATATACAGATAATCCAGCAGTGAGAAGAGGATAAGCGAAGCTTGTCTTAACCTATTATTTAGAAGTACGTATGTATATACCAACTAATGAAGAATGAATGAAGAAAAGTGAGAATTACGCGTGGGGAGTAGGGAACTCAGCATAGCTACATGTAATAATTCATGCAACAATAACAATGCAATGCAATAATGCTGCACACATTTTTGCAAATGAATGTTCTGATATGGATACATTGATGGTAGATGCACAATACGCCTAATGACTATTCAAGTCGCATTTTTTGGTTATAGAACTTGCAGGTTGTTGCTTAACCGCAGTGGTGAACGCAAATATGAATGAAGGGCTGAATCAAAGAATCAAAATGAAGTTTAATGGTCAACAGCGCAGGGATCCTCACAGCTAGCATTATCTAATACATATATCATTCAACCAAGTGCTTTGTACATCATTTTGGGACCGGTTCCTTAAGGATAAATTGCATATCATCGTTCGTGACATTATTTTATTCAACACGTTTATATCAGGTGTATTATTATTACATAAAGAAAAACGCTTTTCGTATGCACGTATCACCAGCAATAAAAGTCAACTGCAAGCAAGCGGCCCTAATCCCGTGCATATTTGCATCACCCTTCAATCTGCCATATTCAGCGTGGCACTTGAGGTGCAATTGGATTTGGTAATTGGCTTTGGTAATTTCACAGATTCATCAGTATGGGGATGATCATCATTGTGTAATGTGAATAATCATGGACGCTTCCGATATTATAACAGATATTAAATTAAAGTTGTAAACTTTGTTAAGGTCAAGATCTAGGCACAGGGGCACTTTAAAATATGAGATTTTCTTGTTTGGTTCAAGTTATTCTTCTTTATTTATAAAATCCTTGTAATTCACAAACTGTCTAGAAATCAGTGCAAGGAAAACAACTATACTGATAAGCTCAACTACACTTTAACTTTACCACTCTATAACGCATTTTGTAATTGTGTGTCATTCAGAAATTGCAGTTAGATGTAAGACAAATTAATGCAATTTCTTAGTGAATGAAGTATTTTTACGTGTTATGTATATCATCTGCATTAATAATGTGCATCAAAATAACAATGAAATGCATATTTTTTCTGGAGCACAATACCAATTTTATTTTTTTAAGTTGGCCATCAATGTCAGTGTCAACCTCTTTCATCATGTCTTATAAAATAAATAAGTACTCAAAGAACTGTAAGATTGCAACATTATTTGTTTTCGACTTAATGCATTGTGCATTTTTCTAAGTACTTTTGCTAGTTGGTTCATTGCAAATTGTGATTCAGGCAAATAAATATCAGTGCCATCATTAAAAAGCGACTGTTAAAGCGACTTTGTTGAAGGGATGGGTTAGAGATGTGAGAAACTTTATGGCAGCATTGTTGAGCAATAGCGTTGTATGTAATACATGTGCCAAAAGGTGATAAATGTTTATCAGTTTGAAATGTTGCCTTCTCTTCTTCTCTTGATTCCAAATTGTTGTGGAAAATAAAATAATAATATGAATGAGGACAGGATCCCTACTTGCAAGTGAAACGGTAAGTTAGAAGTTTTCGTGGAATCCTGAAGCAAGTTTTTTGAAACAATTAAACATTCCTGTGTCGTGGGCGGCTAAATTACTTTACTCAAACTAAATTACTCAAATATAATCTAATTAATGCCTACTACCTATTATTATTTAGAATAGGTAGTAACTAACCTAAACTTCAAATCCTACTACGTTGAAGAGCACATCATGAAATTGATTTATTCTGTTTTAATATTACGATTCAAACTGATCCATGAATGGATGACCATTATTTAACACTGGAATGGAATAGCGTTCGCACGTTACAAAACGCATATATACGAAAAATAGTATTAAAAGCGGTAATTATCGTTCATCAAGTTGCTTGTCTCGAATAATAACTGATTCGTCAAATTCGATAACATAGTAAGTTATCCCTTTGTGCCACTGTGCGATTACTTTTGCTGGCTGAAATCGGTATAATACAAAATCAACCCACAAATTAGAACATAATTTATTAGTATATTTAACTTACAAATCCTGATGTTTCTAACACCCCTTCAACTATCCCTGCATTAAACGCTGCACAATTCAGATTTCCTTTGTCTTTGGGAACAGAAATAAATCGATTTACTAAAGGTTCCTTTTCCAAAATATAGTACTGTCTATTGTCATCTGTGGAATGTTCCAGCTTATCAGCTTCTTTGCCAAACAGCGTCTGAAATGAATATTATGTTTATTATTCCATTATTCCCTCAACCATTTGGAGTTATGAACATTAATTATTATTAAACAAACCTTCCAAACTGTTGACCTAATAAACAGAAGCATATTAAGCAGCTTGATCTCTCGTTTGTAATTCTTTTCTCTTAGGACAATAAGATCTATGATAAAATAAATGTATGATAGATGTAAGATAGAGACACATTTCTATATATAATCAACTAGATGAATTACCGATGACTTTGATACCAACTTGCTTTCCCATCTCCGACAGCCTAGAAATTCATGGTAATTTATAATTAAGTTTACAGAATAACAATTAATTAATGTATCATTGAAAATCCTCACTTTGAATGAAGCTCTGAGACACTATTACTTCTATTTTGACAATATTGAACAATTTCTGAGAACAATAGGGCAAACCCACTGAGGTGCATATCCGTCTTTCCTTTGATTGTTAAAACAATATCAATTAATTCATGTATCATTTTAAAGCCTTACTTTGATTTCACACAATTCAAAACTATTACATTAGTTACCTTTGCTTAAAGACTTATCTAGAATGCTCGTCTTGGCCTTGGATTGTGTCAAAGTTATCATGGAGCCCAGAAGGGCGTAAGGGTCTCCTCCTCCTGCTGCGACTTCAGGGGCGGTGGTTCCACTCGCACCAACACCACCGTTTTCAGGCTGACTCTGCATCTTCAGAAATTAATCTAGAAATCTGTTGTTTGCAATCTGAAAAACATACAATACAACAACAAAAATTATAATTCAAATGTAAAGCAATTCTAAAAATGAAAAGTTTTTTAATTACCAGAACTTTGCGTATCTTAAGTTAGGTTACAATCGCAAAAATTTTTGGCAAATTGCAAATACAAACTACATCAGGATTTCCAAATATGGGCAATAATAATTAATTATTGAACAATATAATATTGATTTGACATTTAGCACTGTTCAGTTGTAAACACAATTCCAGCAGATTCTTGTTGGGGTAAGACTGGATAGGTTCTGTTTTATGTCACATTTTGTTGTTTTTGCAAAGCAAGCTTTTGCTTTGTTGTGCTGCTTTCATGTTCCCTTTCTCTAGGATGAAATCAAATATTTTCTGGTAATCAACAGATCCGAAGAATACAAACACATAAATAATGTTTCAGTATATTTTATTTTCAAGCTGGTTTCACATATTCCTGACTTATAAATCTTGAAATTGTGAGTACATGATAACCTGAATTGTTAATACCATCATAATAACAAAAAACAAGGTTGGATAAGCATAATATGATAATAACAATAGCATGATAACACAGCTTCATATATTAGTATTTATGAGCTAAGTATTCGAAGTCAAAGGATGGATTGGAGCAGAATGAAATAATTTATCACATCACGCTAATAAGGGTTGCTGAGTAGTTCAATTCATCATGAATCCATAAAGGAATTCAGTCAAACTTACAGATACTTACAAGACTTTTGCAAACTTTATCCTGCTGCATAACATATAAATAGATCCATTCACATTAAATTGTAATCTAACTTTAATCAAGTAAACAACAGTAATGTCAAGTTAAATAAGTTATGTATGGTTAGCAATTGAAGCCATATTGCACCTCTGTTTGTTCAGAACAATTGACCTCGGTTGCTGGGGTCTTTAACTTTATAAATACGTACTAACCAATGCTCAGTCGTATATGCCTCTTCCAGAACCTGCAACAATATCCACATTTTAAAAATGATTTCATCCAAGATATTTCATTCAACTCGCCTGTAATTCAAAGTCTTTGTTCCCAATTTCCGCACTTCGCACACGATCATATCCAGTAGGTTTTCCACCCTCGGTGTACATTTGACCAAAGCGGTAATAACAAAGTTTATACATCAAACAATTCAGCATGGTCGAAGAACCGTCCCTATTTTTTCAAAATAAAACAAGAAGTTAGAATTGACCAATTTTTTTTATTTTTATCATTGTATATTATTTAAATTAGATTTATACGCATTTACCGATCAACTCGAAATTCTCCCGAAGGACTGTAGTAATCTTGCTCTTTGATGTGATTTCCTTTTTCAGTACTCCCACCAATTCGCACCATCCATAAAAACTTGTTGATGTCTGGAGGAAAAACATAATATTAGTAAAATTCAAATTTTCTAAACCAACTCCATAAGTCATGCTTTGCAAAATTGAACAAGTAAAGGAATACACACCATCAGAGGAATATCCAGTCAAGCCACCAAAGATTACCAAAACGTAATCAACATCCAACTCTCTCATGATTTCATATGCCTTTTCTTCAGACGATGCCATGGCTTGACCCACTCGGGAGCTATGTTGAAAGAACGAGTCAATATTCAATATTAATTAATTCTAGGTATTATGTAATATGTATTAATTTACATGTGCGTGTTATTCCAAGTATTATTGTCCTGTGCAGAAAATCAACAGCGTCAGTAAAACATCAATTGTAAATACAAAATAGTTTCTCACCACTAGTATTGTCCGATTCGCCATAGCCGTTATTTGGTATCTGTAAAACACGGATTGGATTATAACATAGTTAGAAGAGCAACACTATGCAAATAGAGTCAGATGATGGAGACTTAGAAATATGCTAAATAAGTTCCGACACATTTGCATTTCTACAAGTACATCCGTCAAAAAATTTGATAAAAATTAATAAACATTGAACAGCAGAACCTTACCCGTAATCCCACCATGACATGATTTTTGCATCCTAAAAAATAGTACAAACATAAAAGGTTGTTGAATCAAACTTGCATTTCATAGTGCTAATTGGCTCACAGGTGGAGTATTCATCCGTAACCAATAATATGCTTCTCGAAAGTCATCAAAAATGATGAGCGATCCGTCATATGACCTGGCAGATAAAACAATACTAGGGCTGCTGTACGCTTCAGAAGTTACCTGTAAATAATAAATTCAATCACAGCATGCGATATAGAGAAGTTCTCCATATCGTATGCCCCGAAAACACTCATGGTCTCAGCAAAAAACTTACCCATGTACAATGCAAGGCATACATAACCATGAACAGGGTCAACATCCCCACAAATGCCATTGCCACCTGTAAGGACATATGAAAGTTTAATCTTTAATATGTTTACAAGGATAATAGCTTTTAGTACCTCCTGTCGCTTTCCTTGCGTACTTCCATCTTTGGTTTTCACTGGGCGTTGTTTTTCCTGCGTTTTCCCACCCCAATCCAAGTCTTTCATATATTTTCCGAGCAAAGCACTGGCGGCGATCCCTGGCATCCAATCACACAATCAAATTGATATAATAATCATGCACGGTATGAATTATGCTTAACTTGGTTAAACAAGTGATGATTAAGACTATAAATTAACCAATCTACCAAACTAAAAGTCAAGTGAATCTTACCTCCCAAGATACACATTACTGGAGCCAACACTAACATCAAACGGACCATAACCCCCTGAACAAGATGATTGTATTTTACTGACAACTTCAACAATCTAATCTCGAATATAATTTCTTACGGCAAAGTAGATGCTTGTAATTCCGTACAATATAATAAAGATATTGGCATCGTTTAAATTGGTGAAACATATATAAAGGCCCACCGGAAATAGAAAAACCAACAATTGCAGGTCGAAGTAAAATGAACTCCACGCTGTTGGCTGATGTTCACTGTATAAAACCCACACATTAGATGCTTGGTCAGTTGGGCAAGCTGTGAATAGCCGCTTACCTGACTGAAGCAATAATGGGAATGTTATTTTTTGCGTAAGACGGATCCAACAAAGAGTAAAAGCGCCCAGTCCATGGTGCAATTTTCCCTGCCAAAATCAAATAGTTAATTTGACATTTTTAAATCATTTCATTAGCAATTTAAAGATGCCAAGATCCCTACCCGTTGCCCACAAAACTGTCGCCCCACCAGCAAGAATTAATCCAAATGTAGTGAACAGTGCATGGAACAGGTGCTATCAATAGTAAAATACACAAGATAGTTGTAGAAGCAGAGACACTGCGTCAAGCTAAAACAAAAGGCTTACCTCAAAATTTTCTTGAGATAGCTTAGACTTCAAGTAGTTGATGAAAGCAACAATTTGACAAAGACCAAAAACACCGAAGGCCTATGGTATCGCCCAAATAATTATATTATACATACTTGTATAAAGGACTGATTGACTTGTCTCTTAAATTACCAGCATATGCTCTGACGTCTGGACAGGCTGAAAACCGACGAATGGAATCTGCATTGACATTATTGTTCCAATGCAATACACAGTGCTATATGCCAAATAGATACAGAGAACATACATATGTATATTATTAGTCACAGTAACAAATTGAAATTCAATTATTGAATGATTAAAATGTAGAAAATTACTGTAGCTCACCTAAATGCTAAATAGACTCGGTGTGAAAATCTACCAGTAAAAATCAATGTGAAGACTGGAATCAAACAAAAAAGGATGAGTTGTTCCATAATTTTAGCCTTTTATAAGTTAGTATTTATCAATTAATAAATAGAGATTACCGTGCAATGGAATCAAGTTGATGAGGAAAACTGGCAAAAATAATACTTTCAATATTAATAATATTCGTATAGTATATATTATTCATAAAAGGAAGCTGGTACCATATCCACCCCAAGAGGACACCTGCAAAACTTAACCAGTTAATATTCATTGCAAGTGAAAAGTGTATACAACATTTTACCATGTAAAAGTATGCCACAGAGCACAAGGCAGACCAAAAGACGGATCCAGTTTTGACTGCTTTGATCCACAAATAATACGTCAGGAGCATGCAGAAAATAGCAATCCCTTCGTTATCATATGATCCTGCAACTGATCTTGAAATGTAGCCTGGAACGATAGCTGAAAACGGAATTAATTTTGGTTTAACCTTTTACACAAGACAAGTGGACTATTTTTAAAGGAAGCACTACATAAGTGTCTTACCTATCATTACAGCCGCGAATAGTCCAGCTCCTTCATCCTGTAGTACACAAAGAATTTTAATAATTACATCATAGTAATACTAGGATATATGCAATACTTACCTTCAACTCCTTTGTCAGGAGGTAAGTCACAATGGTAGTGAAGCTGAAATGAAGGTGTTAGTGTACGTTGGATTATTATATCTCAATTCATTAAGAGATTGAAAATGGAAGATAAAAATTTACCTGGAGAACAAAGGCGCCAAAAATACACATACATTTCTGACATCAATTGCGAAGTTGAAAAAGTTCAAGACATGATAGAAAACAGCGGACGTGACCATTAATCCAGGGTAAATTGTACCCCCTGAGAAATCAGTTTGTTTGAAATTAAATCAATCATCAGTTTCTTTTTTTTTAACTTTTATTACCAATAATTCTCCCAAGTGGATACCAAGCCCGATCATCAAACCAATTATGAAAATTGTAGTAACCTTCCTGCGCGAGGTATAAAGTTGTCCGATAATTAAAGTATGGATCAAATTCATGGATAACGCTTTCATAGCGCAACACAGAGAACAGACGGGTAGAAAAAGCTGTAATCATAAAATATATTCATAAATTTCTGCACAATACATGAAGTCATCGTAGTGTATCATATCATCGTCTACTAATTTTATTATTGGCATGGCTTACACAATATTGCACCCAAAGATAAAATGGTCAACTTGAGCATGGTCTCATATTTCTGAGCCGAAGTGTCGCCATCCTTGCTTTTAAGAAGCTTAATCATTTCGGACCTTGTTTCTTTGGTTGGACGCCGTCAAGTCGTCATATGTCACCGTCACCTCCAAAACAAAACTAGAGTTTTGTTAATTTGGTTTGGACACAGAAACTGGCTTGTCTACAATTTTGACACAAATTAAGGAATCAATCATAGACCTATCATGTACACTTGGCTGAATGAGCTTGTTGTTATCCACGCGCTGTTTTGATAAGCCCTTTTACACTCTTACCTGAAAATGCCGGTGTTGTGTCAACTCAGTCAGATTGCATCCAAACTTGAATTCCCTCTTTGCAGTCGTGGCAATTCTGGTGAGCTGGACAAGCTCATTTCGCCCCTCCATCGACCATCCATGTTCGCCCCAGACAAATCTCATCTCATTTTATCCGTCCATCCTAAAAAGTCTCAATTTTACAGACAATCCACTTAAATCAAATAGCTAACATATTTCGCTGTTTGATTAACAATTTACATTTTTATGCTTAATAAATTACTCATTTCTTTGAAAAGCTCCAATTTTCTATTTTTTAGTGAAATAGCAAGTCGTTATCCAAAGTTTGTAATATTTTAATGAGCGGATAAACATGAATCATGTTAAAGGTGAAAGGAAATGAAACAGCAATATTTAATGCAAACTAAACAAATAAATTATGCCAATACAATTGTGTAATAATGGCATTTCACAAAATCCTTTTGAAGAATTTAGTGCTTATCTAAATTAAATGTGATTGAGTTGTGCAGTTTTAAACGTTAATAATATGCATGCTTTTTTATGTTTTTAATAAAAGATTTATTTTATTAATGTCCGACCGGAACGGGTGTTAAATTGAGTTATCACGATTCTGTGATAAGATGTATACGTCTTTCAGTATTGAACTACTATTATTTAGCTGGCTGTTCTCACACTTCTTTAATTTACTATGATGTCCTTGCATTGCATTGCATGCCTTTCTTTAATATTAAAACAAACATTTTGGCTCAAAACCAGAAGTCGTGTTATAAAATATGTACTTTAATTCATCCTGTCACTTTAATTATTGCTTTAGCGTAATCAAATCATTGTGCCCAGTCTCATCCGCTGCCCTTTGTCACGTCGTTGTACCTGCACAAGTAATATGTTTGGCACGTTCAATTGATCAATTTTCCATCAAAGTGGATACAACAATGCAATGTAAAACTCATCTCGATGTGTAATAATGGTTGACCTTCGCAAATTTAGACACTTTCCCATTAATTCACATCATTCAGCAATCCTCTAAAAAATTCCAGTATTCATACACTGTGCAGAAGGAAGACACTATTATTTAATTAAAGCTCATAAAATATGAGATTCACCTTTATCGACACTGCATATCTTAAATTGTTAATTTAATGAGTTCAAGGAAATGAGATAATAGGATGCACACATTGTTCTTTAATAGAATATTCCTACGATTTCTGAGTTCGACAGTATACGAATACCAATTTTGTCATTGTCGCCAAGTTCTATGTTGCCCATAAAAATGGATAAGAGTTGAAGAAATCATTCCCAAATCTCTGACACAGACAGATGACATTGATATTTCAGACAAGCATACCTCCCTCACTCTCATCGTACCTGCAAAACTGACGGTTAACCAAATTCATGACAAGTTGATTAAAGAATACACTGAGTTGAGAAATGAAAAATGAGGCATAAGATTGGAATTTGCATAATGAGATTTTTGCTTATGATAAAGTGGCAATGGAAACAATCGCGTGATTCGGCTTCAATAAAGAAGCAATGGAAATGGAAAGCAAATGCGTATAGAAACTGGACAGATCCAGCTAACTGGATTTCTTAGAATAATTGATTGGCACTTTCGCACAGCATGAGTTGTTAACAGGTTACGTAAAAATAATGATGATTTTTACAAACAGCGTCACACTCACTTTAGCAGTGACAAAATGAGACATACGGTCAACGGTGACCAACAGTCAGTGGTATTAAAATTGCATGCAAAAAATTGAATGCCAGTTTATAAGTTTACACTCGGCCTTCACCTTCAATCCTAGCACTATACAGACTACACGCGTGACAGCAATACTGAAATTGCTGGTTTGCGAGAAAATATACGTCATTCTATGAAATGAAATGGCTTGAAATCTGCTATGTAACACTATTTTAAATCATTTTAATATGTTATTCCACAAACCAAAAATCAAATATTACATTTATTGTGTGTATACTATACGTTGTAAGTTGTATGTAATAACTAATATTAAACAACATTGATGCTTTCAGAAGGTTGAGCGACCCAGAAAACGTATCCCGACTGGACCACAGTGGTTCTGTCATAAAAATAAATTTTGTATAAATTCCCATTTGTATAATTTTCATAATAAAAAACAAAAATTTATCACTTACAGTAATTGATAAGTTCCCTTGGACTCGGGGGCAATCCATGTGAGGGTGAGGGTAGTTTTCTCCTGATTATTGGTATGGGTGATGGAAGACCCCACAACGTTTCCACAATTGAGAGGTTGGCTTTCTCCAGTATTCTTAACTGCTACAAATTTTCCAATAGGACCAACTGGGCCATCTGCTCCAACTTTCCTTCCTTGAACGATAAATCCTTTGAAGGTAGCGTTATTTCCAAAGATAGTTAGTTTCACTTCTTGACCCGGTTTTACTTCGGTTTTATCTAGGGTCAGTTTGTATGGAGATGCAGATGTTTGGGGGTCCACACCGTGTTTTGGGGTCAGGTCACTGCAAATAGCTTCTGAGTTCGGTGCACCTTTAGCATATCCGGATACTCGGGTTGCGAAAACACCGATTAAAGTGATACACAAAATGTAATAATTACCCATAATAATGCCAAAAGTCCCTATTTGCCTCTAGCGATTTTGCTTTTAACAGACAGTATAGTGCTTACTTTTGAAGTGGTAAAATCATAATGATCTCTTTTAGTGAGCAACCCACCATTATAAATTGTTGTCTCTCATGTAGATATATCTATTGCATAGGTCGGCAGACTAGCCTGAGGAGTTTGTATAATACATACATATTTATATGCATACATATTCTGTACAACAGTCACAATGA
>JAQFZJ010001068.1:0-12981 GCA_034695645.1 Folsomia fimetaria
CCAAATTACGACAGAGCAACTGAACATAATTTTCCAAAAGTTTTATGCATAAAAAGTTTGAAATTTTTTATACGGGAACGGTTTGCGCTGTTTCAGAAGTCCGCGTTGTTCTTCTAATGTTTTCGAGAATGATGGAAATTGGTTGCTCATTTTTATTCGGGTAAGAGCGCAAAGTATATGTATAAATATCACTTTAAATATTTTATATTTAATACTTCTATTTTCTTTTATATAGCTTCCTAATTATTACTTTTGCAGATAGAGAGACCTACGTAATCGGCTGTAATTCGTATTGCATCACTGTGTCAATGTCAACACATGTTGATGGTTGAAGGCATGCCTTCAACCACCACAGATTTAAAATTCGGTTAAATATCGAGCTCCTTAAGCAGTGATATTAATTAAGCTTTTTAAGCCACTTTTTAAGTCACAGTTATCAACAGTGAACATTTGGATGCTTAAGGAGCTTGATATTTAACCCTTGCTAAAATGTCGCATCCTAATTGTATCACATAAGTATTTAAGTGTAATTTATTAATATGTGTGTATCTATTGTTTGAATTTAAGTGTAATTTGTAATTTATACCGAAAATTAAGACTACTTTAAATTAATTATTTAATTTGCATAGTACGATTACAGGAACGTACAGTACACATAAGTAAATATACTCCACCTGGTTTTCTATTATTAATGAGTCTCTTAATTCAATTAATTTAATGATTGCGCTAATTTGTGCAAGTATGTAATCATGTAGATAGTTCATAAATATTGTTATGCTATTCCGTACTTACTAATTTCGAAGAAATCCGACAAATTATGGATCGTAGTTACAATTATTCTTGAAGATGTTTGTTTTGAACATGTTTTTCTGAACATTATTTGTCGAATCATTTTTAATGCAAACCTATTTTACTAATTCACGAATTATTGATTTTTTGATACACTCATATCTATGTAATATTATTTAAATACAACCATTTAAAGCACATGAAATTATAGCAATGTGGGGATTAGTTCAACTGCATTGTGTTTAGCAGATCTAGCGCTTATTTGTAGAATGTTTGGTACCTATAATACGCAAGTAAGTATCTAAATAATTATGTTAATTTGCTTTTAAGAAAGTTTAAATAATTTGTTAAACGACGCTACCATAAACTATAGTTTTACCCAATTTTCTAAACAGTACGGTCTAATGGATTGAATAACTGCAAATTAATAACTAGGAGTAGTCATTAGTGGGATTGAAATTGTTTCCTCCACCTTCTAATAGCAGGATGTATCATTTGGTTTCTTCTTATAATTTAAACACTCATAATTACGTAATACACATTAACTTAACCCAGACATTTGGAACATTCGGTAAGTAATAACGTGGTAATTATATCCTATGAAAATTAATTCCTAAGAAGGTTCATATGAATTTAGTAATTAAACTTAAGAAGAAACCCCATACAATTATAATTAACGAGTCATCAATTCCGGTGTCCAGCCTATAAATGAGGGGTTTCATTTAAATTTACCTCATTCTCCAAACATTTAAAAAATTCACTGTCCATTTATTTTTTTGAACTCGGCAACACCTTAAATTATTTTCACAATGAATAGTCGAAATAAAATCGCTACCAAGTTATCAATTGTGGATTACTTACCAGTGCTAATAATGCAGTCCTGGCTCACCAAGACTTTGTTCGGAACAACCATAGTTTGGAAAGGTACAAAGCAAGGCTGGGTCTCAAATACATTCAAACAACCAACAACCCTTGTTACCTTTGCCCTGGTTACCATATATATAATATATGCATGCGTACAATTCATTTCAATCGTTTCGAAACACGGATGGCTCAATTATATCCCTTCTTCGCTCCTGCTAACAATTGAGGTTGCGTCATACTTGCTTGGAGTTGCAGTCTTTAAGCATTCCAAGCAAATTGCAACGTTGCTAAATTCTCTGGTCATAGCTGAGATGAAGACGCAATCAATGATTGAAGTGGAGGCGAACGAAGTGAAAGGTAATTTGCCAAAAATACTACTATTGTTATTTATATATATATATATTAGAACATATTTAGAACTCTTATCATGTTTTAGAGGGTGTCCGCAAAACAGATAAAGCTGCCCACGTAATTGAAGCTAAGCATAAAAGTATGCTACAACTCACTACCGCTAAAGCCTTTTTGAAGGATGTCCATCGCGGTGAAATGGGGCGATTTGTCCCATATCTCGGATACTTAAGCCAGTACGCAGTTGGCGGGATTGTTTTCGGATTTCTTCTTCATTCGCCGTGCTCTCTACCCATATTTATCAGAGCATCAGTTCGGGATTGCGCCGCTACTCGACCAACTTTTATCCAACTTCCGGATAATTTGATGGTTAAATTGACCGCGGTTTTTATCGACACCTTTATAATTACGTATACCATGACACAGGGTACTTTTGCTATTGCGACTGCTTTTAGTAATGGGGCCATCTGCATTGCGGACCGATTAATAAGGTGAGGAGATATGCTCATGTTAACCAGCGCGAAATAAATTCCCGGGTCTTCATTTTTAGGGTGCGGGAGAATTTGAACCGAATCGGTCTTGCAAATCGACCCCTTAGAGAGGATCAGCTAATCAACGTCGTAAACGAATATAAAACTGTGAAGGTTTTCGAAGCAATGTATAACAGTATCAATTCGGGAGGAATCGTGCCCATCATATTGTTGGATATGTTTATCCTTGCAACCCTTTCTCTATATACTTGTGTCGCACTACATTCTCAAATTGCCCTGCCAATGCTTGCTATGAGCGCGATGGTTGGATTTGATACTATGATCCTCGCTCAAATTATTATGTACAGTGTTGCAGGGAAAGTATCCTCAATTTCGTCCAAATTCACATCAACGTGTAAACGTGACTCTAGGTTTAAATGTTCCAAGTACCTTAGAAGAGTCACGAAGTCAATTGCTCCGCTGAAAGTCAAAATCGGTGCTAGTGGGAACTACATGGAAAAAATGACTCCTCTAAATATTACGCAGATGACGGTGGATCAGGCAACAAGTTTAATTTTAGTTACGAAGAAATAGGAGAAACTTAATAGATACAACTGATAACAAAAGGTATGCATATAGTCGAAATGTATACAAATATGTAGGTAACCTAACGCACCTTACATGCGAGTTATCTAGATTGAAATATATTTAATTGAAATCTTCACGTAATTATATATATGAGATACAACATTCATGTAAAGCAAATCATTTATGTAATATATTAAGTTTAATGTAATGGTAAGCATCTAAGTAATTTACATAGTCACATCAGCAGTAACTCCAATTGCTTTGTATGTATTACACAAAAATGATCATTATGTATGTAAGATTGTTACACTATAATTTAGTTGGATCGAAATTAATTTACAATACTGGCAGTGACTTCATCTCATAATGTAGGTTTGGCTTTGCTCATTAAGATTCGTAATGGCATTAGTTGGTCTTATCCATGCTCACCTTCAACTTAAATAAAGTCTGGACTCGACACTAACAAATGACTTGATCAAAAATTAACACAGCGTAAAATGCTTCAAGATATGGTTCATGGGTTTATCTGGCCATCAGTTTATGTTCAGGGTTAAAGTAAATCTTGTTTTGTGTATGCAATAAAATTAAACTGGTTTCTTATTTTCTTGTTTAACTCAACTACCTTCCCACAAAAAAACTTCAAGTACCATAATACACGGTGGGCGAGCAGAGTAAAAAGGTTCCACTTCAGTTTCACGATGTACATTATCCATGCCGCAATTCTGGAGTACGTGTATCCTGGAGCATTTATCAAAAAATAGTGGAATATTGTCGTAGGGCACAATAATATTACAGGTTGTTAAAACTTATGCATTGTATTTATTTAAAATAATACAAATGAATCAGTAAATACATTTTATATGATGTAATTAATTTTGAATTAAAATAAAGGTATGTTATGAATAGGGTGTGGACTTTTTAAATATTTTTTAAATCAATATTTTAGTAAACCAAGATGGGTCAACCTAAGCAGTCAATTCTTGACGCCCTAATCGTAGGTGCCGGATTTTCCGGGCTTTACACTCTCCACAAACTGCGAGAATTGGGATTCTCGGCAAAAATTTACGAAATGGGGAACGATATTGGAGGAACATGGTTGTGGAATCGATACCCGGGTGCCCGAGTGGACAGTCAAGTCCCAATTTATCAATTATCAATTGAGAAAACTTGGGTCGATTTCAACTGGACGGAGAGGTATCCAGGACGGGATGAGATTATGCAATATTTTCATCACCTCGATAAAACTTTGGACTTGAAGAGAGACATTGAATTCAATGCATGCGTTACTGCAGCCACATTTAATGAAACCGGAAGTCATTGGGAAGTAAAAACTGGGTCAGGATCTACAGTTTATGCGCAACATTTAATTCTTTGCACTGGATTTGCTGCTAAAAAGTATACCCCGGAAATCCCAGGACTTTCCAGTTTCCATGGAGACGTAATCCATTCTGCAGCTTGGCCTGAAAAGGATGCAGTGGACTTTAAAAATAAACGAGTCGCTGTAATTGGAACTGGCGCCAGTGGTGTTCAAATAATTCAAGAACTTGGTCCACTAGTGAAGCATCTAACCGTGTTTCAACGTACCCCTAATCTTTCTCTTCCAATGTGGCAAATCACCTCTTCGCATCCAAATTTCCCACCAAAATCCATTTACGAAGAAACCTATAAATACCGGTTGACAACTTTTGGCGGGGTGAACTTTGACTTCAACAAGACTAAATTCAGCGACGCGTCCCCCGCCGAACGACAAGTTGTTTTTGAAGAAGCGTGGGAAAAAGGTGGATTCTATTATTGGTTGTCAACCTACGCGGAATTATATTTTGACCCACTCGCGAATGATGAAGCTTATAATTTCTGGTGTGAAAAGGTTCGAGCAAGGATCAATGACCCTGTCAAAAGAGATATTTTAGCGCCAATAATCCCGCCACATCCATTCGGAACAAAAAGGCCTTCCCTGGAACAAAATTATTTCGAAGTATTCAATCAGGATAATGTCGATCTTATCAATGTCAAGGAATTCCCAATTACGGAAGTTACACCAACTGGAATCCGGACAGAAGATGGGAACACAACTGAAGTTGATGTTATCGTCTTTGCGACAGGATTTGACGCCGTAACAGGAGGGATTCTAAATATTGATATCAAAAATGGTGAGGGGGCATCCATCCAAGACAAATGGCGACATGGAACTTCCACCTTCCTTGGAATGACGACAAGTGGATTTCCCAATATGTACTTCATGTATGGTCCCCAGGCACCCACAGCATTTAGCAACGGGCCAACTTGTTCAGAAATTCAGGGTGATTGGATTGTCGACCTTATCGTTAAAATGAGACAGGGTGGAAATACCCGGGTTGAAGCAGAGAAGGAAGCGGAAGATGGCTGGGTTTCCACGGTGAAGATGATTTGGGATATGGGACTATTTTGTAAAGCGGATTCCTGGTACCAAGGTGTAAATATTCCGGGGAAAGTGAAGGAAGCATTAAACTATGCGGGTGGGATTCCATCCTATATTGAGTCGTTAGACAATTGTAGGAAAGATGGGTATCAAGGATTCAAACTTGATTAGTGTATTCCCTTGCACGATTATAAACGTTCACCGCACTTTGGCTTAGTTTTATGTGGGGCATTCTGTATATATGTATTCAATCTTATTCATTAAGGAATAATTCAACCTTCATTTTCTAAACTGTGTTTACGATTGTCATTAAATGTGGTCAAATAAAACGTGTTATATATCAGAACAGGTATTTTAAGTGGGAAATTACCAACTTTACAGGTATCATTTCATTGAATAACCATCTCGGGCGTATAAACCAGTTCCTTCTAATAAATTTAGAAGAAAATCGGACCTCTAAAGATATCTAGAATACGTTGCAACCTACACTGACACTAAGACTACTCCACCCTACTATGTGACATTAATTGATTTTTCATCATTTCATTCACGCCAAGTTGATCGAAATGCAATCGCTACGCTTAGAAACTACTCACAGCAACAGCCTTGTCATACTATGGATATTCATTTCATTATTGGGAACTACTTCCGGATATAATAGAAAACACAGTATTTCTATTCACAAACAATTTCGCAACAACCCAGACGATTATTATGCAACACAAATAGGTAGAAACACGATAAACCAAAATTAATAACTAACACTTTTTGTAAATTACAAGGTTTCCTTAAAACTCACTAGATCTGACAAAATTAAAAAAATCAAGGCAATATTACGCTGGTTTCAATGACCTTCAGAATCCAAACGGGAACAATGGTGTGTATTGTGTGAATGGTGTTTGCTTCGGAACTGGGTCGAACTACGGGAGTGGCGGTAACTATGAGAGTACTGGTAACTATGGAAACACCGGGAACTATGGAAATACTGGTAACCATAGAAACAACGGCAACTATTGGAATACAGGCAACTATGGAAACAGGGCTAACTATGGCAATGGAGGATACCATGCCAACTGGTGGAATGTGAACCCATGGTGGTACAATTCAAACAGCGGTGGTAACTATGGACAACAGCCCAATTTCGGCTCAGAGGTGGGGCCATATCCAGGAATGAACCAGGCACCACCACAGTCAATTACAAGCGACGAAGAAAACCATGGAGATTTTCACGAACCGGAAATCGAGCATCACGGTAACCGGGTTCATGGCGGGTATCACTCTAGCCTTGGACAATGGCCATTCGTTGTGGAAATTACGACACCCACGCAAGGTTGTACTGGCTCCCTTTATGACGTCTTTACCATAATCACAGCTGCCCATTGGTAACAATAGTATTATCAATACCACTTATCAAACACTCATTCCTTAAATATTTATGATATTTTCAGTGTCGTTTCCATAAAAGGAGTTCTGGTTGATCCGGACACCGTTTCAGTTTATGCCGGATCAATACAACATGGAGCAGGAATAAGGCGGAATGTCAGAGCAGTATTTCCGCACCCGAAATATAATCCAACTACTGGAGTATTTCTTTATGATCTTGCCATTCTCAAGTTGGACCAGCCTTACATTACAAGCTCTACAATTAGCCCAATTCCAATTAAACAAGGGACAACTTTACGTGTTAATAGTAAGAATAAGAATTGGCTAATTTAATGTATCAACGTTTACTAAACTAACTGTTCTCCAAATTTAACAGCGACCTGTATAATTACTGGATTTGGGGCAGTTTAGTAAGAAATTTAACACAAAATTGCGGAATTATTTGAATATTTAGTTATCTATATATTTGTATTTTTTAAATTTAGCGGTGCCAATGGAGAGGTAAGCAATCAAACTTATGCCAACATGAAGATCAGACGCAACAAGCTGTGCGCCGATACGTATGACAAGGACCATTATAAATCGTCAATTACTGTGTGTGCCGGAGGCCAAGGAACAAGCATGTGCTTTGGTGATGCTGGAGGTGACGCATATTTTTTAATTTGTTGTGCCAGGATATTATGTAGCTATTCTGTATTATTTGTAGGACCACTGCACTGCAAAAATCCAAATGGCTCAGGTCGTGTTTTATTTGGAATAACCAGTTTTTCTTACACTGCCCCAAACACGTTGCCTTGTTGGAATAAATACCCCGGCATTTTCACAAGAGCACCAGCATTTGATGGATGGATAAGGAAATGTGCTGCTGGAAAGTGTGGACTATAATAACAGATACACTATTCTATATGTATAGGATTATAAATAGTTATATATATATTTTGGAGGAGTGTATTGTATTTACAATTTTGCATGAATAATAAAAGTTTTAGCTAAGAATTGAATCCCACTGTTTCATTTCATTTGGGTTTCATGATTTAATGCTCACAATTCACAATGCTTGTTCCAACTGATAAAAAGGAAAGTTTCACCGACCTAGACCTGTTAGCTTTTGCATTATTGTCAAGTCATATTATTACATAAATATTTATTGTCAAGTCGATAATAAATATAATTAAATCTTAAAACAATCTTTGTATTCTGTTGCAGGGATACCGAATTTGCATATCCGTTTCGAGGACACCGGGGGCAAGCAATTAGTTGGACACTGGTAAGTAAACCACTAAATATGACCAATCAATAATGTGCTTTAATCCGATTTTTAATGTTTGTTTTAATGATATTTTAAATGATATTTTGGCATTTCTTAATGATTTGAACCAAACCTTTCTTGAGTGAAGAACAATTACATATAGTAGTAATTAATTAATTATTGGAATTAGTTTCGCGTCGTTATCTATTGGCTTACGTCATACACGAATGTTTTTTGTATTCGTTGTTTGAATATGAATTATAAACTAGTAGTACCCTTAGGACGTGATTTCGCCTCGTTCCATACATATATTGTTATTCATTATATAGCAATGTTTTTACGATCTACGTAGTCTGGATTTCGCCTTGAAATGAATTTCTCGCATTGAATTTCGTAAAAACATTTTTTGTATCTGAGTATATGGATGTATGTAAATTGTTACATTTTTTGGTTAACGTGCAATATCTGACCTCCATTAATTTCATTTTTTGATTCAACATAATTCATGGTATATTCCTTTGGGTTGACAGGAACAGGTTCATAAAAACGACATCCATAATGGGCTTCAGTCTAGATGCGGTGAGACAGGTTCACGTTCCAGAACGTGCACAACGTCCCACTTGGTGAGCACGGTTAAAAAAAGTCTTTACTAGTTAAGTTAGATTGTTGATTGTTAGTTGAGTTAGATTTAAAGTATGGTCCGCAGTGTGGCATTCATCGAATATTTAAGTGACATGATGAGGGGTGTAGTCCGGTGTTCTGTATCCCAGCGCAACGCTCATTATAAGATCAAGTGACGCAAACATGGGTAAGGTACGGGGCGGTGGAACAGGTATCAGATGGTCAAGCTAAGTGATGAAGGACGGTGCTGTGCTGGGTGGTGCGGTGCGGTGCGTGTAGTAAAACAGGTATCAGATGGTCAAGCTAGTACTGTGCTGTGCTGTGCGGTGCGTGCGGTAAAACAGATATCAGATGGCCAAGCGACTTGATGAAGGACGGTGTTGTGCGGTGCGGTGCATGCGGTAAAACACGTATCAGATGTTCAAGCTAAGTGATACGGTGTGGTGCGGTGCGGTACGTGCGTGAAACCATTATGAACCCGAGGTGGATGATTCGCACCAGTCTGGCGTCGTTGAAACAGGATCACGTTCCAGATCACGCGCCCAGGGTGTATAATCGGCCCCAGTCTGGCGTCGTTGAAAGAGGATCACGTTCCACATCATGAACACGATGTGCATGAAGCGGCCTCAGTCTGGCGTCGCTGAAACAGGATCACGTTCCAGATCATGAACACGATGTGCATGAAGCGGCCTCAGTCTGGCGTTGTTGAAACAGGATCACGTTCCACATCATGAACACGATGTGCATGAAGCGGCCTCAGTCTGGCGTCGTTGAAACAGGATCACGTTCCACATCATGAACACGATGTGCATGAAGCGGCCTCAGTCTGGCGTCGCTGAAACAGGATCACGTTCCAGATCATGAACCCAGGGTGTATAATCGGCAGCAGTCCAGCGTCGTTGAAACAGGATCACGTTCCAGATCATGAACCCAGGGTGTATAATCGGCAGCAGTCCAGCGTCGTTGAAACAGGATCACGTTCCAGATCATGAACCCAGGGTGTATAATCGGCACCAGTCCAGCGTCGGTGAAACAGGATCACGTTCCACATCATGAACACGATGTACATGAAGCGGCCTTTGTCTGGCGTCGTTGAAACAGGATCACGTTCCACCTCATGAACACGATGTGCATGATTGGCCCCAGTCTGCGCCAGATGGGGAAGTTACATGATAAGGTGCTGTGCGGTGTGGGTCGGGGTCATGCAGTGTGATGATGTACTGCAGGTATCAGATACTCAAGTGCTGAGGGCTGGTGCCACTGGCATCGGATAGTTACATGATTTGGTGTGGATTGGTGCCGTGTCGTGCGGTGTGATGAAGAGGGCATTTAGCGCATGACTTGCTGACGTGCAATGGGGTGCTTGGCTATAATAGTTAAACTAAAAAAACGTATGGCAAAGTACACCGCCACAATGTAGAGTATGTTGTTGAGCCGAGAACCGGAGGCAACATGTTGCAAATAACCCTATAAGAAATTTAAAAAGTTTGGTTGTTCCTTGTAAATTTTGTCATTTATTGAATACAACCAATATTAAAGCGGAGAAGTGGTGTTTGGAACTTTGTGACAAGTTATAGAGCAATAACAGAAAGGAAGTGCAAAACGAAAAAAGAGGAGGCTTGAAGAAGTTTTCCGATTGCTTTCATTAGTTGTCTGGTAGTGGTTAAAGGCAGACTTATTGTTTATTTCGTAGTTATAGATTGCAAAATCTTCAGACGTAAAAAAATTGACTTAAACAAGTGAGTTATCCAGCAATAGCTTAGTTTAGCAATGGCGCAGCCCAATGGCGGGTTTCCAAAGGTTATCGTAAGTCCTACCTTTTTTTATTTGTTACACTAGTCTATGATGGTTCATTAATGAAAAATCCTTTATTCCGTTTGTAGAGCAATTGCATAACTGGCGAAGTGGGGAACAAGGTTCCGCGCCTTGATTCACTTGTAAGGAGCGCACCAGAAGATGCGGATAATTTGAACGTGGTTTTGCCGTCTATGGCGAATATCAAGGCATCGCTTCCTGACCTTGCAAAACAAGTTTTGCTAAAAACCATAAAAACCGAACTGGACACAGAAATACTTGGATTGGAAGAGTCCATCAAAGTTGCTAATGAAAACCGCGATAAAGTGACTGAAGGCTTAGGCAATGTGGGTAAAAGAATTACCTGTATGAAGAAAAAAAAGAACATCGCGTGCTTAATTAGGAAGTTGTCGGAGAAAGATCCAGCGAATTGCGCCAAAAGGACTTCCATTTCCTTCGAACTAGCAAAGAAAAATATCAAGGCATCGGGACAGGACATAAACAAAGTGATTGCCGAAAATTTTCCTGGATATTCTAAAGGTATGTTGCCGCCTAAAAGTATGACAGTAACACCATCATCATCCAAATCCGCTGAACATGGTCACAAAAAGATGATAGTTTCCCGTGATGGTAATGAAGAGGTTGATGAAGAGGATAAAGAGATAATAGACTTCAATTATGATGCTACTGAAGGTATGCGTAACGGCATCAACCAACTAATCTATTAGCTAATATTGTAAACATTAATAAAAAGGTCACCCTCCCGGAGTAGAGATGGAGGTGGAGGTTGAAACAGAGATAAATAACAAGGTGGTGGGGGTACTTGAGGCAATAGGCGATGCAAACCACTCACCAGCAGGTGTGATTTGATAATTGTGATATTTGTCATTAAGATGTCTAGCTATTCCTAATAAATTTAATGTTTTAGCGGTGAAAATAATAGCAGCTGATTCGTCCATCCCGAACCCCGAACCGGAAGGAAATCCAGAAGTCGATGGTTTGTTGTTGATGCTAGATGAAAACATAAACATTGTGGGTTAACTTTTGAAATTGGTGATAGGAAACCCGTTCCAGGATCTAATATGTACCGATGAATCGGATATTACCACCCCGGAGAATGAATCGGGTATGAATCTAGATGGGGACATGCACGATGAAGAGACTTCGCCACTCGAAAGTGAAGCGAACAAATCACTCTTATATTCTATAATTGAGTAAGTGGTTACTATATATTGTCTACAGTAACAGGTTCTTTTAGAATACAAATATGTTTTAATAGATGTATTAGGATTTATACTAGAAACATGTTTTGATAGAATATAGACATGTTATTAACCATGTCACATGCTGTTTTTAGAGCTTTAAAGAAGAATAATTATTTATTAGAACTTTAAATAATGGACATCTTAGTAAATAAATAAACTAAAAAACAACTTAATTTTGTATTTGGTGGTTCATCATTCGTGCAAGTTGGTTCGCCTCATAATCATAACTAACCTAACCTGAACGTCAAATTCATGCTCCACTCCTCGTTAATTTCTCTCATACAGGTTCATAATCACGAACCAAAACATGATACTGAAATACATGATCCACTCCTCCCTAGGATCTCCCATACAGGTTCATCATCACGAACCAGAACATGAACGTGAAATACATGCTCCACTCGTCCTTAGTTTATCTCATACAGTTCCATAATCATGAAGCAAAATATGAACGAGAAATACATATATATATCAGTGTTAAATGCAAGGTTCTCCTGTTCCTGTGTAAGATGTTGACTATCAACTAGCAATATATGTACGTGAGCCTGTATAAACAAACCAGATATCCTATCCATGCAATAATCCTATTGGTTCACTTCGTTCAACTCCAATACAGTGGAAGTAATTTTTTTTAATGTTAAAATTGCGCCAACACTTCAAATTATGGAAATATTTTAAATTTCCCAAAACATATACCTTGCTAAATTTCAATTTCTGAAAAAATGTAATCCTATCCGCGGTTGACGGTTTTTGGTGCATTTTAGTCCATAGTTAATGTCCAATTCAAATAATTTTTGGATTTGATTAATTAGTGAAATGCCACTTGTCCAAAGTGAGCCAAAAACGTTTTTTTTCAAATTCTTTTAGCAAATCCGTCAATTACTTAAAATGCGTTGGCCCGATTTCTTCGAAACTTTGTGGGCAGGATGCCTAGGCTTATGCAGTAATCGTGAAAGTTTCAGCTGGCTACTGTACAAAAAGGTTACACCCACCAAAAGGGGTGTAACCGAACGTGTTGACATTTTCATCTACTGTTTTGCATTTTTTACGTCCATTTGTCACCTGTAGACATGGAAAATAAACTGACGGCAAGTCAAATATATCAAAGTAGTGTTAGATCTACAAAATAGTGTCAGCATTCTATCCGTGCTGTGCAGACTCATCTCTACTCAGCTGCTCCTCTATATGTCATACAACTGTATTCACTGCATT
>JAQFZJ010001069.1:0-12968 GCA_034695645.1 Folsomia fimetaria
ACTTTCCATTGTCGGATCCATCTTTTGCACAAAGTAAACAAGTCCTTGAGTTCAAGTGTATTGTGGGTGTGGTTGGATGGACACTGCGACTCAGAATATTAACGGTTGTATTCATTTTAGAAGATTCAAAAAACAAACTGTGCGAAACTTTTATTGGAGGTTTTACAATAAAAATAACAGCAAAATGTGTTGTTATTCTGTGGTCAGCTGAGTGCGGTGTGGTGGTGGTGAATCTACATTTACTCCACATCATCATCATCATTACCACTCACTTTGTCTCAATTCCCAGATCTTTTTCCATCTACAACTTTATGTTTGCATTAATTTGCAAAAATGCATGTTTTATTTACACTCATAATTTAAAACAATAATTTATTATTCAGAGTTGTTGACTTCCGTTTCCGTGATTCCCAAAAATGTATGCATACATATATTAGTAAATGTTGTTGCAGAGCTTTATGATACATACGTATTCTAAGTATATACTGTACTGTACATCCAACCCAATAATGTACATAATTCTGAATCTTGTATGTGTAACAATAATTTCCATGTAATGCGAATGTGATACAATAATATGCACTACATACATTATACCCATACCAATACATAAAGTATTTCATGATATATTCTTCAAAACACATCCTTTTTATACGGGTGATGTACCTTACGATTGTTTCAGTTTTATAGCAAATTTCTACGGAAATGTATTTATCGATTCAAGCAAGGTAGGATTATTGGGTAGGCTGAGCATGCTTGTTTCGAATTTTTGTTGTTTAAAGGTAGCACGACTTTAAGTAGAAAATAGTTGCAAGTACTGAAGTTATTTTGTACAGAATTGGTTAATAGCTTTAGGAAATTTATATTATCACAACTCTACATCATTATGAAAATCAAACATATTAAAGATGTGTTTTGCTTTCGCTTAAGAAGGCGTTGTTCTGCTCTCGGTGATACATTACAATAGAATTATGTCCATTTTTGGTGAAACTAAATAATACAAAATAGTGATATCAATTTCAAAATTTGCAAAGTTATCAGATTGGTGCAAATTCAAAGCAAGCAGAGATTGAGATTTACCAATAAACGAAGGTGGTTTCTGCAATAATTAGTACGAATCTTGGCCTTGTGGTTAAGTTTGTAATCATTTTTATTTGAGTAATGATCAGACAAAGAAGTCTCACTTATACTGCAATCTGTATGAAAATATAATGCGATTCGCAGTTGCCATTTTAACACAAAGGATATAATTATCACAAAAGCAACTATACCATATCATCACTGCCAAACGATAGGAATCCAATCTTCACATTGGAAAGAAATAGATTTTTGGCATTATTATTTCTAGCTTCATCAATTCTCGCCTTCCTATTACACTCAATATTTCATAAATATGCTTTAAAAGACGTCAAGTGACATAGATACATTTTTAAAACAACCTTACATACTTAGCAACAATTTATAAATTTTATGGTATGAGGATGGTTCCCACCAAACTTTACCCACCCTCAACGTTCCATAGGGTGGGTAAAGTTTGGGTGGTTAAAGTATAGGGTGGGAACATATATAGGGTGGGAGCGTTGAGGGTGGGTACAGTTGGGTGTTAATACGTTGGGTGGGTAACGCTGGGTGGGAACCATCCTAGAATCAATTTTATATTATACCTATACAATGATGACACCATGCACGAATCAACAATTCCTTCATTTGGCTGGTATATGGGCTTATATTAATTTCAACCAGCATCGTCATTATTAGGTTTGACTGCCGTTGATGCAGTAAAATATCAAATCAACCTACAGAATTGCATACTAACTTACGCCATAAGAAAACTACACAATATGAATGTATCAATATATCAAATATCACTTTTTCTATTCAAGTAACATACGATGGATTAAAACTGTCCATCCACCCACATAAACTTGTATAAAATAAAGAAGCATAAATTAGATTATCCGACAATGGATTAACCAAATGGGGTATTCCATTATCAGAATAATTTTGCATAACCAGAAGATGTAGAATATTAGGCTTTAACATCCTCCGGTACAAACTGGAAGGACGGATGCAACATGCAACCCCTTTCTGCATTGTCATTCGTATCTTTGAATGATTGATTATTGTTGCTGCAAAACATTCGTCCACTACAAAATATACATAAATAACTACATACTAACTGACAGGACAAATGCCACACCATAACATACAACAGTTACTGTTGAACAGTATGCATCAATACAAAAAGTTATCAGTCAGTCCGGTTCCGGTTGTCTCATACAAAATATTAGAAGTGTCAATCACATCCAACCTTGTAAAACAAAGACGCACATAACTGACAGCTGTCTAACCAAGTTGGGCATTTCATTATTATCATAATAATTTGACATAACCAAAAAGCTTTACATATGCGGTTGATACACCCTTCACCACACAGAATCTGGAAGAACGGATACAATCCCTTTCTTCAAAGTAGCTCATTTAGCAGATAGGAAACAAAAGCATCATTCATTTACTTTATTCTACTTCGTTCGTGTTATGCACGGCAATAATTTACAAATTCAAATTAGCAAAATTGAAAATATAATTGATAAAATTGATATGTGAGTGGATACTTTTCTTGATTACTTCGTCCATTGTTCTGGATGATTCAGTTTAGAGATATTTGACTATATTTGAATTAATTATTGAAATTGCTGCGTTTAATTAAATTAGCAGTTCTCGATATTGATACAACTGACTTCAGTCCGAGGAATAGAAATACTTCATATAATTTGCCACTTTTTACATGAATATATTACTTTTGGTTAAATTACTGATATTCGATATTATCCGTATATTACTATAGTCCGATTATATTATTAGTCCTTGGGCAACTCTGTATATCGTAATTACAAGCATGATTCTCCAAACAAATATTGTATGTTTAATAAAGTTGGGGCCATGCAATAAAGCAATGTATTTAATCCATCTTTAGAAATTTGCTTGCTAATTTTTGCTTAATTTTTTGCTTAAAGTCTTAATTCATATTCAAATGTTTCATGAAAATAAAAGTGACACCAAGGTGGTAATAATTAGGTGGTAAAAATTTGTCGCTGATGTTACCCTTACGCCTCAAATCTCCACTGACTGACCTTTTAAACATTGTCAAAACATCTTCCTATTGCAATTACCTAAAAGAAGTTGCAGCTGTGACCTTTTCTTTGCCTAAATTTTTCGCTGGTGAGACCTTCTTATCTGCCTAAATAATTTGTCTGTCTAAACCCCTGTGATCTTTTTAATTTCCCATAATTCTCTCTCTCATAGCGCTCCGAATCATTAACGTCTGCCTAACCCCTCTAGTTCAAACTCCGTCTACATTTGTGGGTGATGTTACCTTTTTAACTCTGCTAAAATTGGTCCCAGCGGTGACCTTTTCATTTTTTCATTCATTTTTGCCACAAATTACTTAACCGCATATAAATAATTGTAGGACTAACACCAAACCCTACCCTAATACGTCACCCAGTGCAACAAATATCCATTCCAGTTGTTACATTTGATCTATTAAACTGTCACTCACAATCCAACCCAGCCTTGTAGAACAAAGAATCACATATTGACTTATCTCTCTGTTGTTTAACCAAATTGGACGTTCTATTATCATGATAATTTGACTCAACCAAAAGCCTTTTGTACATCCGTTACCACAAACTGGAAGAACGGATGCAATCCCTTTCTTCAAAGTAGCCCATTTTACCAGATAAGAAACAATAACCTCATTCATTTCCTTCGTTCCACTTTGTGTGGTTAAGCGTTATGCACATTGGTAAAATTTTGCTTAATTATTCCATACTGCCCAACCAAACTTCCAGTTAGATAGCTGGAGGAGTATGAAATGTGTTTGTGCTTATAAAGAAGTTTGGAAACTTAATTTAAAAAGAAAGTTAAGAATAATCTATAAAAGAAGTATGCAATTTGTGCTAATTGGTGAGTATCATATATTTTGTTACTACATGTTTCTCTTGGCTTTGATTCGGTCATTAATTAATCTGTATAGTTAAATGGGATAAAAAAGCAGAGTACGATAGAGTGATTCCGTTGCAGTTAGTTAACAATCGGTAAATTAATAAATATAACATTACAATTTTTAAAAACAGTGTCTCTCCACCGACATTGATCGCGCTATTTCAGTGCAGAATTGATATTGAATTTAAACATAAATACTTGTTGCAGAGAAACACCTTCCTACTATCACCGTAACATTTTATCCGGGATCCATCTAGTATGCAGAATCACCGGATGCAGATTTCTTTCAGTGAGTATTTAATTGATGTTTTTAAACTCTATAAAATTTCACTCATCGAATATACTTTTTTATTTTTATTCGCAGCTTCGAACACCATACCGATTCACTATTGGACAAACTCTACTGCAAAAATTCTACATCTCATCATGCAAGGAGTCAGCGACAAAGTCAGATAAAAATTTGTATTTATTAATTTATTCTTCGTACACTTAATGTAAGCAGGTCAATGTCAATTGTCATATTTTTTTAATTGACAGTAGATTTAGTCTTCATCGTCACATCGATTTTAGCTACAATATTTCATTTATTAGTGGGGGACACTTTGTATAATTTTTTACGTTTTAATTTAATCCTATCGAACTATAGAATACTTATTGTTGCATCTGGCAAAATTATTAATTGTGGCTCGAAATATTTCTTTTCCATGTGAACAGAAATTTGATTCAATGAAAAGGTAATGCTAATCGCCCTGGTTAAGTGGGCAGGCTTATTTATTTACCATGAAAACTGTACCAATCCGGTTGGTTGGGTTTAAATTTGATAATTGATAAATCTTTTTATCGTGGACTTAACTGTGGATGTGTGATGACTTAACAACTGAATTTTCTTCCACAATGCTACTAAAAACCTCTAAATGGCCTTGCCTATTATAACAATAATTTATTGGTTTTTGAATTATTGCGATTGAGGCTAATACGCAAACACTAAAGAATGTCACCATGCGCTGCTGCAACCTTGCAATGGATTGAGTTCAACTAATTTTCATTATTACTATGGCTTCATTTACTTATATATTAAGATTATTTCCATTATTATTGAATGTAGACAGGCACATAGGATGAGTTATGACATTACATAATATGCGAGATGAATGAAATATTAGAAAAATTTACAAATTGATATATAATTTTAAATAATAATGGAATGAGAGGTGTGTAGATCCACCACATAATAGTATTTTTAAAGGTAGATAGATATTCCAGAAAAATGCACTTCTAAGTCAGCTTCTTACGTCATCTGATTCTTCGCTAACCACATAATTATTATTACTGTTATGTAGTTGGAATCCAGCAGCAGCATTATTGCCCATTTCACCAGAACCGGATTAGTGAAAATAAGCGCTATTACCTCGTAAATACTTTGACGTAATTCAGGCACGCACATTATCTTAAAGTATATAATTGAGTAGTGATATGATTATTATTATTCCTCCATCGTCCTTAAACTGTAAAAAATATCAAATATTTAATGTTTGACTTTAATGTTTGACTTTAATGACTTTAATGTTTTCTATTAAACGAGTGCCCATGTCTTATCATCATTTAAACTAAATTATTTCGATCATGTTTTTTCAAACTTGCCAATCTGGAGGATAAAAGCTGTGATTGTCTTATAAGTGATGCCTTTATTATTCGTATGATTCACCTCGAGTAGGTAATAGAAAAGTAATAATCCATATTAAAGTATTCCGGGTTTAAAACGCCGATGTTAACATTTTCCAATTGCTGCCTAAACAGTGAGCTCAGCTGGGGTGTTGGCTGAATCCTGTAATTGAGAATTTATTTTAAGGCAAAATAGGGAGCGGATTTAAAACGGAAATTGATGGTATGTGGTCCGTGACATATGTCATTATTTGCATGTTGTTTATATATTATTGATTGCGCCCATCAAGGTCACGACGTTATGAATGTTTCTAAAACGAAATCTTATGTAAAAAATGATGAATAATATAAAGAGCATCCCATTAATATTTCAAAATATGCAAAGATGGATAAAATCATACCAAATAGATTTTCATTTTTAAAAAGAACTATGGTTTGACAAGCGGATACATTGTTTGATTTGAATTCATCATTTAAATTTGTAAAATTCATCCGAAGAACTACGTTCTGGTTCGTTTGATAAAGAGTATTCAAGTTTTATAATACTAAAAAGTTCTTAGGTGACAATTCGAAATATGTTTATAACTTTTCAGTTTCAAATCCTGTTTTGATTTTTTAATTCTCTGAGTTCTTTGGTGTAAGATTATCGCATCGTTAATCATCTCTAAACATTCCAAGAAAACGGCATTCAGAGATAAAGCTGGATCTTTAACATCAATTTTTGGATGAATTTTAAAAACTTCGTGAAGGATGGTCGAAATATATGTAAAAATTTTGGAGTTTATCTGCGGATATATATCTTCCGCGGTTTTATTATTTCTGATATATACGTGACTTTTTGATTTTTCCAGGAATACATATTCCGAGGTTAAAGTTGACTTACAACCTTTATAGATAGAATTTCTTAATGCCATATTTTGTTCGAGGTCTTTTGTAATGTTAGTCAAGAAGCTTTTGGTGGAATTTTTTCCATAGTAATAGTTAGATTAGGTTTTATGACATTTAGATCTATAAGATTCGGGAATCGTTTTTAAAAATATTCATATAAACTTTGAGTCAAATTTATGTCAAGTTTATGTTTTTGAGTTATTTTGCCGTTAACTTCACCTTTTTCTTTGGCGAAGGTAGCGACTTTTATTTTGTTCCAAATTTAAACTCAATAAGAACTATCTGGACTTCGGATTTTGGAAAATAATCTAAAAATAATAATAGAAAAAGAATTGAGGATTATCTTTGAGATTTAATTTAGCGGACGAGCCATCGAGATACCATTCAAACTTATAATTTTTTGGGTCTTTTTTAAATTCGACATACGCTTCTGAAATTTCATCAAAAGTTCTTGGTCTAAATTTTTTATCTTCGGATACACCATATATTCCTACTTCTAAACGTCGCTCATCTCCTTTATAATGGTAGTTCAAAGGAAAGGCATAAAATTCAGGTCTTTCGGCAAATCTTAGTGTCAAAATTTCCGCAAGAAGATTTCTGATATACATTATTGCTGTCATGTCAAATTTTTTACCTATCGTATATATTTTATTCCAATATTTCACTAAGGGTAATATACTATCTAATATTTTACATTCTGGGTCGCACTGAGATCCACAATCCGGTTTTCCACAATATAATCTAACAAATTCTTTATGTTCTTTCGAACACATTCGATTTTCGGAACGAACTTCAGGTATAGTACATTCTGGACCACAATACTTAAAGAAGAGTTGATTTGCGTGATTGAATTCACATAATGGGCTACAGAATTTTAATTCATCCAATCCACATTTAGTTTTAATACATTCCGAACCAAAATCTATTTCAAGATTAGCATCAAGGGTATTTCCATATAAAGTTATATCTTCAATAGACAGTGTTGAGAAACTATCTATAGACGTTATTCGAAATGGGGGGATGGTCGTGGTGTTAGGATCAATGGGGATCAATGGAGCCTGATCCTCCCAGTTCCAGAATCCGAAATGTGATGGTGGAGTTGGTGGTGCCCCATCGTAGTTAAATAGGTTGTCCCAGACATGATCTCCAAATTGTGGATGAATGTCCTGTCCAATTTGTATGGGGCTGGGGAAACCGGTGGACTTGGTGTCTCCAAATTAGGAGAATGTTGTGGAGATTCATCCTGCTCACTTGACTCACTATATGGTGAGTATGGGGAGCCGTAAAGATTTTCCGGTATACTGTAGTATCTTTCAGGGGTGGAGAAGGAGTTGGATTTTCGTATCTTTCATTGAAAATTTCCAGATCCAGAGGGTGAGTATAGGATGTAGAGGAGGAGATTTCCTCGTTTTGGATGGGACTAATGTGATTTCTCATGTTGATTGAGAGACTTTGGCCTTATTGTTGTTGTCGATGAGAAGAAGTTGAATGTGATAAATTAATACAAAGTTTGTTGCTCTTTTATGTTGCGAAAATAGGAAATGTAGTAAATTTATTTTAATCTTAGGTCGGGTAACTAATAAATGACATTGCATTTTATCCTATAGGGCAAGATTGGTTGTGGGAACTAGTTTCCGTTATACATATGCAATACAATAGTGCTTGACCTAGTATTGTCTTGACAAGTTTTTTAACAAGTAATTGGAGTGAGATAGAGAAGGTGATGTAAGCAAACAGTATTATACCTAATAACATGCAGCCTCGCTGCAACCAAACAATAAAATTGCTTCCATATAAGGAAAACAATACATTGGTAGAGAATGGGTCAGAAGTGGATTCTTGATGAATATTGTACATGTCCGTTAATATGCATAGGAAATGAAGTTTGTCCACATTTTATACTGCATTGTAAATAAATCTCGAGATGATTGCGTTGCAGTATTACTTGCATTGTTGTTAGTACAGTTTGAATAAGAAGGGAAGTAAAAATCAATGCTGCACCACACTCAATTGTAGCCGTGGTCGGGTCTCCGTCAGTTTCCGTATGCAAAAATGGCATAGCATCACTTCTACATGAAAAACATCCTTCGAGCTTGATAAACTTATTGGAATATGCAATAGTGTTGCGAATATCCCAATGAATCGTGAGGGTGTATATGTGGAACTATGTGATAAATGATTTACACAAACACAGAGTTATTTATGTTGGTCAAGTAAATAGATTACTATACTTGAGTCAGATTAACTTACTTTATTGCATGAAATGGCAAAGCTTTATATACAGAATTATTAAGGTTACAATAAACGTTAATAAACCGTTTCTTAATGTTTAGAGGTCAAATATAAGAATTATGTACATATAATTGCCTTAAACTTATGCTATAAATAGCCAACCCGGAAGGTATACCCGGAAAGAACTTGAAGGATTTATATTTAATAAAGATTATTTCCTTATAAACTAAAAATGCAATATACATGATGCATAATAATAATGATGCATAATCATAATCATCTATTCTCCCCGCTATTATTGTAATATGGATATTAAATAATATGTATTTATTAATGTATTATGATAATGAGTTATAAACATGGAGAAGGTGTTGGTACCGGTTGTGGTTATTGTGGTTCCACTCGTGGTCGCTTATTGGGCGGTGGAGAGAGAAGAGGAACATATTCCTCATCATCGGTGTCGCTGTCGCTGACCAGATCGATGGTCTCTGGGAAAGAGTGAGGTGTGATTGGATCAAATGGGGGTGATGGTGATGGGGGAAAGATTAGAGGGGCTTGGTCTTCCCAATCCCAAAATACATAGTGGGATGGTGGAGTTGTGGTTCCAAATGATACTGGAACAAATTGTCCCAAACATGATCACCAAACTGTGGATGATTATCCATGTTGTAAGGAGCCGGAGAAGCCGGTGGGCTTGGGGTTTCTAAGTCCGGGGAATGTGGTGGATCCGGGGAATGTGGTGGAGAGAGAAACTCTTCGTGATCACTGGAATCAGTGTACGGTGAGTGGGGGGAATCCGAAAGATTGTGGGGGATGCTGTAATAGCGTTGTGGCGATAGTTGAGGATAGGGATTGTCGTATCCCTCGTTAAAGATCTCCAATCTTGAATCCTTGATATGTAGACACGAGTCTTGGCCGATAGGGCTGACTGCGAGTCTGGAGTTCAGCCACGGCTTGTTGATCGCGGGTATAAGTGCATTCGGTTGTCGACGCGCTCATCATTGCGAAGTTCGAACATCCTTGAATCATAGGAATCAAGGCGGCAAAGACCATAGCCGTGAAGAGTCGGTTCCGTTGGCGTCTGAATCCTCTTGACAATGTTGCATATGGATTAGGGGAGAACTCCATTAATGGCGTTGCTGATTCTTCATCCATATCTTGGTTAGTTCTGGTAATGACCGAAGTGCGGTTTGTCCTCCGTTTATTGAGGTGCTTTAAACAAATACGCAATGGCCAGCTGAGAAACCATGTTACACTCATCATGGTTGGGATGATGTAGATTCCACTTAATAGTAGTATGGTTAGCGTGACTCTCAGTAAGGAGAGGATTATAAAATGATAATGATCGTAGCAGCTTGCGTTAATCCATCGCTCCCAACATAAGTGGCACTGCATTAGTTGGCAAATGGGTATCCGAGGGTAACTGATCTCTCGTATTGATGGAATATCATAATCTTGAAACCAAATTTGAACGGTAATTTTGCCAGTGGATGATAACATTTTGTTAGTCAGTTGAACAACGGTAGTGGTAGTGACAGGTATTATTGCAATATGACCTGGATTTTTTAGTATCCTGATATATCGACTAACTCTACCGGGGGTGTAGATCTGAACTCCCTTAGTTGTGCAGTCGATCTTACATTATTCACAAAGAAATTCACTTGGTTCAGGAGACCGTTGTATTTTTCGTACCGCTACGTGCATAGTGCTCCAACATGGTGTTAGTTCCCCGTGGTCTGTATAAACCAGACTGGAACTATTGAACATGCAGTCACAAGCAGCTTTATCTGTGCGAAGGCTGTTCTTTGCTTGACATAGGAAGTTGGAGCAGAAGAGAGGGTCTCCATTGCATTGTCCAGAATTACAGATGTCGATGCTGCAGTTTCCTTGGCAGCTGTATGACTGTAGATCCTTCATGCGGGCATGAGTAATTTGGAGTGTTTCCGGTGGGTAGACGTTTTCTCCCATAATGATTATGGGCACATCCTGGTATGTTTATGTAAACTTTGCATAGGAATGTAAAGTAAGACCACCAACTGAGCAGAAACTGGAACGTAGTGGCGCAATTTTTAGTCGGTCGACATCCGTGTCCACTCTGGTTTTATTGGTGCCGTGAGCGGCTGATTCTTCAAACATGGAGTCGGCAAAGGCGACGATTGTAAAAATCCAAGTGCAAGGGGCGACAGGGTCCATACGCCCAGTACGTTTAATTGTGGTTACCGTGGGTGTCTGATTGGGATAGGGAAGGGTTGGAAAACGAGAAACTGGTCGCTCTCTGCTGGAAGACGAGCGAGTTTGGTTATTGGGCGCAGCACTTCCTTGAATGTTTTCACCAGAGCGCCTTTCTCATCCTTGTATGTGGAGTCAGTTTCTATTGTGGCAACGCGAACATGGTCATCTTGACCGGGATGAATTGCATTTACGCGGCCCAAACGCCCATGAAGTGGGGGGGGGGGTCTGGTCATCCATGATCAGTACCAGGATTCCAAATTGGGTTCGACAATTTGCCATATTGAACGTTTCTGGAGGGCAGTGATACTCGTTCTGCCAACGTTTCCACAGATCCTGCTGTCTTCGAATGACGAGTTGATATCGATCCAGGCGATTAATCCGTAGATGAGACACATCGTCGTCAGGCACGGTCAAAGATGACGGTCCAGTCAGGAAATGAGCCGGTCAATCAGAGCCTCTAAATCGTTGGGGTGTCCGAGACGGGAGTCAATGGACGTGAATTGACCTAGGCTTCAATGAACACTATAAGAATTTCGAACCGTTCCCACGTGTGGTCGCCATCTGCCATGAGTTTCTTGAGATGAGTTTTGACCAGCTTGACGCAAGATTCCCAGATTCCTCCTTGAGAAGGAGCGGCGAGTGGATTGAACTTCCAGACAATCTGGTCGATGTCCAAATCAGGTAGAATAGCTCGAGTGAGTCAGATGACGGTTAGGACGTCAATGAGATGATGATTTGCTCCCCCATTATCGCTTTACATAAGGGAAGGTTTTCCGCGACGAGCGATAAAACGGCGTAGAGCCAACAGAAACCCGAATTGGGAGAGGGCGAACACAATTTCCAAGTGCAGAGCTCTTGTGGCAAGACAGGTAAACAAGGCTACCCATACTTTGAACAAGCAACCGCGATTTCGGTTGAAATTTTTGCAGTTTAATTGAGTTGCAAATTAGCTCTAAATGTAATTATGATAGAAATTGAAATTACATAAATACATCGGGGTTAACACTTGTGGTTTACACATAACTTAACGTTATAATACCGCTTTCTATACGACCAAGCCGGAAGTGGTAAAAATTAGTTCAAACTGTCAAATTCCAAGAATTATTTTTCCATATTATCACCTAACTTGGAGAGACGTTCATTCTCATCCTAGCCATATTGCAGTGTCAGCAATCAATCGTATTTTGCAAATAAAAATAATATTTTAGCATTTTAAACCTTCCAAAGTTTATTAAACACAACAACCCTTTTAAATTGAACTATCCAGTTTAGTAACAACTTACTTCTTAAATAACTGAATTGGTAGTGCTGAAAAGTCAATCGAGAACATGTTTTTAATTCAAACAAATCCAAGTGAAATTCGAATGCGTTTCAAAAAATCACAGTTAAATAAAGTAAGGATATAAATCAAATTAAAATATTGTGAATGCAATTATTATAGCAAAGTTTGTTTTTCAGGGTTGGGCAAATACTTTTCTCGAAAATTTAAAAGAAAAACAAGATAGTTTTCGATTGTACGTGAAATACAAAATACATTTTTGTATGAACTATCGATTTGTATGAAATAAACTTGGACAGTAAAATACACAAAGTACAGTAAAATACAAATGAAAATACTTCCTAGGTCAAATTCAAAATACTTCGAAAATTATTCTCGTTTAATTTCACAAATATTCATATAAATTTGGGACAAATTTAAAATCAGAACTGATTGTAACTCGTGAAATAATTAAAATTCAATAATTTGACGGAGTGAAACCTATTCAAGTTTGGCCAGGTTTTGTAAAGTATTGGGATTAGCTAAAGTAGTACAACACAGTAAAATTGTCTAAATATGTGAATACAGGGTGTCTCAGTGAAAGCTCGCGCTCTTTAAAATTAATTTTAAAGTTAACTATTGGACCGATTTTGTTCAAATAAATTTTAGTAAATAGTGCCAATATCAG
>JAQFZJ010001070.1:0-12964 GCA_034695645.1 Folsomia fimetaria
TTGCTTATGCACTGCCCAATGTCGAAAAGATCAGCACAAGCAAAACGACTACGGATAACTTATTCAGTTGTAGGGTCCTCAAGGCTACACATGGTCTTATAAATCATGTAAAATGGGCAGGGTTCTATATATATAATTTTAAACGTGTATGAACACAAATTCTGGATATTGCTTGTTATTTACCTTTCCTAACAAAACTAAAACTACTAACTTTTGATGAAAACATTTTCTTCCATTGTACGAATCCGTGAAGCTTAGGACATGCTTACTTATGGAAAATGGAACAGGGAGAGAGAGAGGTGTGAAAGTGTGAGTGAATGGAATAAAGGAAATCCGTCCCTTCAATTCCATTCTGCTAAATAATGAATACTTTCCCAATCAACTGGTTCCTTTTCTCTCGCTGTTGGTGGTTAGTTTGGTTTGGTTTGATTTGGTTTGGTTTGGTTTGGGTGGTTCTACACTATATTTGATTTGGTGATGTGTGAGTTTACCTTCTTTCTTTCTTCTCTATCATCTCGCAACTGGGTGGGAGGAAGGCAAAGTGGTTTACTCACAGATCGACTGATAGCCAAATACGAAAATATACTTTGGTCCTTCCTTTCATCCATCCCACCCAGAAGGGCTGCATTTGGCATCTCTGTGAAAGCCCTTTTATTGAAAAATGAACCCGAACCGAAGACCCAGAGTAGGATAAAAGAAGTCCATTTTGCTCCAGGAGTAAATTTAATGTATGGTTCGGATTGAGGGACTTCAAAAGTTGTAAAACTTTTCTCCTTCGATGGTCCCGTTTTATAGGATTGACATTTCTGTAGCTGTGCTGTGATACCATAATATGTACATTGCTGAAACATTCAATCTCCTTCAATGGAATAAATGTAACAGATCTGCAGGGTTGTAATGGCCTTGGGGAGGACCACGCGCTGCAATATTAATAGGATATTCCTCTTGTATTTAAAAAAATTAATTTTTTCAGAATCAGATTTATCACAAATGATTTTTATATGAGTCTTCTGTAGACATAGATGAATGAATACTGCTCAAGCAAAATATATTGAATTGTAGCTCCATATTAGTTTAGGTGAAATCGGGGAAAATTTGCAATTGGTTTCTGTATGGACGACCACAAAATAATATTGCATCCTCCTGTTAATATTGATGGATAATTGCAGCAGAGGTTTCATAGATTCGAATCAATAGATACAATAGAATCAATAGATTCGATTCGAATTACCTTCTAAATTGACATCTGTAAAGATGCATATCTGTAAAGTATAACCAAGGATATTATTCCTCTGTGCTGCTAATTAAGTAGATAGATGGATCAAAACTTTGGTGCTCATAGGTCGATCACCGATCACCATCACATATGTATAATGGGGAAAAATTATAGCATCTTTAATGTATTGAATTAACTTTATATGTCAAGAACATATATCCAGCAAATAAACGATATTTCAAAAAGTGCTATTTGAATTAATTCAACCTCATCTTCATCAGAAATAATAATAATATTCAGGACATGAATGAAGGATACAAATGTTCATATACTTGTACACTAACGCTAAAAATATAAGCAAGAAATTTTGTAATATACCCTTATCACTTACCATGAAATTATCAAAGAAAGGTAAATAATATGAATGCATTAAACTGAAAATTTATATTTCGAGTTGGGGTTCGAAAGTAAAGTACTTTTCTTGACAAAAGCTATCAAGGCAACCTCACTAATGCAAAACTGATCTTCATTCCTAATCCTGCAATTCCCTAAAGTGAAGTTGTTTTATTCAGCTTGGAGTTAAAAGAAAGTATTAACTTTCCTCTCCAAATTGTGTCACTAGAACTAAACCAAGGCTTAAGGTCAAAGTAATAAAGTTAATCCGCAGATGGGTTAAATGTTAAATTGCCACTAAACAAATATTGGAATTTCTGCTTTCTCTCCGATAAAGTTTTTCTTGGAAGAAAAAGTTTTATCATTTTACTTCAGGTCAGTCATCAGCAGAAACCCAACCACTCAACCAGATATTTTGTTGTTCTTTTTCTAGACTACGTTTTTCTGTTTATTGTACTTATTAAGTATTTCCTTATTATTGTCCTTAGAATTTGCGTCATCAACAATCTCACTAAAAATGTCACAAAAGCCACGGATGAAATCACACAAGTAAACCTAACATGTTTCCGACTGCAAACAAATTATCTCACGATGAAAGAGTGATATCTTGAAGAAGAATCAAGCATCATCCTTGTTGGTTGGATGCGCGTTAAGGTGAAAAGTGAAGATGCATGATAGCGCCTCTTTGTCTTCTCCTTTCATTAATATGTGAATGTTTCCCGTTGCAATCCCATTAAGAAAGTGAGTGAACTAACTTACAGCCCAGCCAACTTAACTTTCTCCAGACTTTTCTCAGTACAACCTCCATGGTTCTAGTTATGTACAGTTTGCAGTGCTTTTTGCTTATATGTAGTATAAGAGAGATACCCGCAGAAATGTGGCACCACATAGACTTCTTGCTATCTCGTTTAGTATCATAGCGGTAAATAGGGAAAGGGATGGTGAAATGGAGAAAGTTAGCAGGGTTTGGTTATACTTTACCTTAGCTATGTATTAAGCTAACTCTGCTTCTTATGTGTAACATCACATCACATTACAACATTCAAGATTGGTGCATCCACGAACAATACAGGTTGTGGACGTTTGGTTTAACTTGAAGGGGTTTATATGACCAGAATGAAAAAAATGTGTGTTGTAAATTGTACATGGTTTCTACATTAGCGGATGCTACTACAGTTTGGATAGGAAAATCCTCCAAGTTTAAATAATACCTTAACAGCTTCAGCTCCGGGTTAGGTACACATTAGAAAGTTTAATACTCTCTCAGAATGGCGAATGCTGATAAAGGATCGGAAAATATAATCATTTCATTTTACGTCTGTTCTCAACTTCATCCTCTCCTTTCGACCAAAAGGAGGTTAAGGCAACTGCCGTCTGTTCCCGTCGCTTTAAGGACGTTTAAATTACTCAACTCTTTTTTACTTTACTCCCAAGTTGCATTATCTTGATTGAATTTTTTGCCCCGTGTTCTGTTCTTCAGCCATAGTTCAATTGGTCCCAGTGTGCTTCCCTTTCATACTAACTTTCCTCGTTGGAAATTCATACCTGGTTGTTATTCCAATATGCAAATAGCAAGCAATACATACTACGTAATATTTGTCTAGCCAGGGTGTCGCTCCACAAAAAATATAAGTTCAGATATTCCTGCCAAGGATATTGACCATAAGAATAAATGAAGTTACAAATTTTAGATTTCATTCCAGCTTGCATAATTTTCTACATGTATTCCGTTTCAGTAATTTTTGTAATTTCGCATTTTAACAGTTTCGGTCCAGTGATTGGAATAGAATTCTATTGAGGAGGATATGCAATTCTTTCGTCGTCAATTTTAGTTGGGGTGCGCCAGTGTAACTGTTGTTGCATGGATATACGACAGACAGTTAAAATTGTCTTCTTTCGTTTGATGCCCTAAGATCTCATCCCAATTCCTGATGAACATGATACTGCTTAGACGCCTTTTCCCACGTCAAGCAGTCGAGCCAACTGTCCCTAGGTACCCATTCCGGAGACGTTGATATCCACGTTTAACTGGAGAATGCCCAATAGTGCAATCCTCCTTAATGTCATGCAATGTCCAATGCAAATCAACCATCATCGTATGTCAATGTCAACCCCGTCAAGCCTTAATGTAAACTATTAATAAAAATAGAGGAAACGGCCAACCTCAATTTACAGCCACCTCCCAAACTCAAAATGAAGCAAGTTTTACAGTCTAGTGAAGAATTGTGACTTTATTAGAAATACATGTTGACTTTCACCCTGCAAGTAAAACTGCATCACTATTTTCACTCAATTTGTTTTATTATTACCACCATCTCCCTCAATAATTGTTAGGGAAGAAAAGGAACACAAAAACGTATGAGATGATCGCAGCATGGAATGAAACTGCAGTTTTCATTCTTGTACAAAAGACACGACGTGAAATGATATGTTATGAAGAATGAGAAAATATGTGAACTCATTATCATTACATAAAGTAAATTGCTGTTCGGTGCTTTCACCTTCCCACAACCGCCCAGGATACTTACCAACTAGGATCAGTATAATAATAAAAAAACTGATTAAGTATTCCCAACACAACTTTCTAGAGCCTGGTCCTGGATATAAAATATTGTTGTAAGAGAAGAAAGATGAGAAGAAAAAGCCGCCGCATAAGCTGATAGTCATCACACGCACGTGTACAAATATATTATCTGTACTCATGATGTTTGGTAGGGTGCATTGTAGCAAAATATAGAAATACACAAAATTTGAGGATTCTACATTATGCGCATATTAATACGCGTAACCTTCATTATTAGATTGTCATATTTATGACTCAATAACTGAATTACCGAATTCATAGTTTTAGATTTGTTGATTGAATCATTTCATTTCATGTTTGCTCTTGATGATGCGAAGTTACGGAAAAAAAAAACATACCCTTAGTTCTGTATGCGAAATGAATATTCAAAAAATGATGAAGAGTTTAGAGTTGACTGATCTTAATGTCATTCAATTTACACGGTTCAAAATAAATAAAGCTAAAGAAAAACTGATTCTCAGAAAAGCGTAAAAATTTTGTGTGGCGTCTGAATGTAGATTCTGATAACTTTGTGTCCACAGAGAATTGACTCGACGATAGGTTGAGATATGAAAGAAAATCTCGTTTTCGCAAATCCCTACATTGCATCATTCGGTTTAGTTTGCCAGCTTTTTATGCAGCGTTGTTGAGAATTTCTGTTTGATCTGAGTAAGAAGAATCTGCTCCTTCTTTCCCCAACACAGATATGTAGACACAAAGAGACCGATTCTTGTAGGATTTGAATTTGTGTGTGGGCAAGTGCAAAAGTACAGAGGAGAAAGGGGAAGAGAAATACAAGAGAAAGCGCGAGTATCTGACTCCGATTGTATGCAAATCCTCTTCTTCTTCGAGGAGAGCTCCAGACAAACTTTGAGATGTGAGGAAGGCTGCAAAGTGTTGACTCGCTGCTTTCTTCATTTCTGGAGCTGAAGTGGTTACATAAAATCTGGTATGAGAATGGAGCCCTATTTGACCCTTATGCATAAACAGATATGTAGGCATCCTTTGCTCGCTTTTCCTCTCCTACCACGACGCATAATACGCCATTGCATTATATTTGATTTGGATTTGTTTGGCACAGATTTCTGTGCTGAATGTGTGTTTCTAGCAGTTTCTTATATGAGATAGGATAAAAGATGCGTTTACTTTATATCAACCCACATCACACAATCACGTATTGTATTGGCCTGATTTTATTCAAACCGATATAACCAATGTTCACATAAAAACAGCACAAAGAGACACATTTGGTTGCGAATTTTGTTGGAATCTTATGAGGAGCATGGTGACTTCATTCTTCTTCTACAATTTCTGACTTTGATCATGAACTGAGATTTTTGGGAACGTGATCTGTAATGCTTTTCATGTTTGCCAAAAAGTTGTGATGTGTGGAGCCAGACTGGCGCTAGGCTCTAAACAGGAATGAAAATGAAAAAGCGGTTATGCAATCTAATTCCTCGTAATACTATCTGATTAGATATTTCGCAACTTTACAGCTTTTCCCAGAATTAGAATTAGATGCATACACGTTGCAATATTGTATATATGTGATGCAAAACGTAATAGAATTGACGAATATTTTACATCAAGCCATGATGGAATATAAAAATGGGGCCTGGTGTATTACTCTAAGCTTATGTAATCCGATTTCAATATGAAAGGTATCTGTGTTGTGGGTGGAGAGAACACTTTTACAGGATCAATTTGCGGTGGCCACGTTCAACAATAAGTAGGTTGACTACTCTCGACTTAAATCTTCATCTCTCATCATTTGACATGAGCAAGGCCGGCCAGTGAGTTATCACTCTTACAAACTTTACTCGTCTAATCTCCATAAGAATGTGGACGTGCCACAACACAGCGGAATTCCAACGAACAGCTCAAAGGGGCGGACGGCGCAACATCTAAGAAGATAGAAAACGAGGCTACATAGAAAAGCAACCGGGTCCGGCAAACAAGTTTGATAACGAGGAAGGAGTAGATTGAGATGGATCCCAAATCGGGAAAAAGTCATCATTTCTTTGGTAGGTTGGTGGAAGTTGGGAAAGCGAAAGTGGGGTAGGAGGGAAAACAACCAGGTCCCAGAGGTGTCCTTATCTCCAACTTCTTCCAGATTAAACCAAACCCTCGGATTCCCAGGCACTTCCATCCCATCTTATCCTTTCACCTCCTTTGCCAAAATACCAGTGTAGCCCCTCGTCTCATGATAACAGACTTATATATTTTCACGAAAGTAGACGAAGAAGACGGGAAGAGAAGGAACAAATGTTTGCCCAGCTTTAATCAACATTAAGCATTACATAAAGGAGAAAGGGCTGATTCTAATACTTTTTGGTCAATGTTACAAAAATATTATGTCAGAGAGAGATTTGGTTACAATCATTTTCATTATTGATACATCGTCCACCGGTCTGAGTGCGTAAGAAAGGAAGAAAATACGCAATGTCAAAAGGTGATAATAAGGTAACAAGAGTTGTATGAATACATAGATGCCAAATGCGAACAGGGCATGAAAATGAGAATAATGTAGGTACAGTTTACATTAACGAAATGACATGGACCTGATGTTGGTAGTTTCACATTCACCAAACTTTTCGTACTCATCAGTTAAGAATGAAGCTGAAGATCTTAGTGATAGGATATAAGAACGGTTCTCGGTCCCAACAAAATTAAATGACGGTGCTCAAATCTGGTCCAAACTCCCTTCTGACATGTGACACATCCTCTGAACATTTACCCTTTCTTTGGCAATGCTATCTTTTGCAGTCACCAATTTAGCAAGCAAGGCAAAATATACAGAGCACATCGTGGCTGATAAAAATACATCTGTTAATGTAATGCGTATGTACATATTGTGTATCGTTCGTATCCAGTTGATGATACACTTTTTCCTCTGTCTCGACTGTGTGATGTACAAAACAAAATATAAAAGACGCACAGACGGGAGAAAGTGAATGCGAAAGAAAAATGTTCCGTCATTCTCATAGTCTTATCCATTTTGTAAGAGTTAGAACGAATGAATGAGTAGTGTTTTACTTTTTCCTTGCAACATGGATTAGATGGACATGCTCTTGCCGCCCAGAATCCTTTTTTGACGAAAATTACGAAAGATAAGAACATGAGAAATTAGATTCGTCTCCTGTTACTACTTTCGACGAGATTTATTATTTCCATTATGTAGGACCGGCAGACTAAAATGCACTGTCTTCTAGTATGTATTGCATTACAAAAGAAATTCAGTTGTTACGCATCAAATACTTTCTAATACGAATTTGATTTGTAGATCGACTATTTTTGGAATGTCTCAATTTTGTGCGGTGGCAATTCGGACTCCAAATTTCGGAGTAACCAAAGCTTTACAGATATTACCTTGCCTTCAACAATATTGGTTCTCTCCTTCTTATCCATTTTAGTTTATTCTCTTCTATTTACTTGCCGATGGCACAATTAAGCTTCTTTTCTGAAAATTATTTTCTTCGCACACAACTAATAAGTATCTTTTTAAGGGTGTACTTGTATGTACTGCAATGCAAGTTTGATGGCCACATTGTCTCAGTACTTTGCTTTTCACATATACATACAAGTTATTTGACTCCATTATACTTGCTCATATCCGTGATAAATTTAGTTTAATTTAGTAACGTCATATTTCTTTGAAGTGAGTGGACAGAACTTGCAATTCCATATTTTAAGAGGAATGTCAATTCCAATGAAAACGAAAATGCCTGCTTGAACCATGGACTCTGTGAACTGAACACCAAGTTTATTTAGGAGACTTTATTATGAGGGCTGTTCCCCTTGGAAGGAGAATGTCCTATTATAAAATATTATGCCGCTTGATCCTATTAACGTTTTCAGTAGCAACATGGGATGAAATGGGACCGAGAAGGAAATAGCTCCACTAAAAACTAAAACTGCAGAGTGGATTTTAGATCTGGTAGATTTTAAGGGTGGCCATTAGCTTGGATGATATTGGTCGTTGTTTGGAAAATGTTCAGTTGTCGAAGTGAATAAACTTACAAGGTTGACAATATTACGATATTGTTGGTTGTCTTCCGCATCTCATCTCATCGTGGATGGTACAATGATGTGGGGTTTTAGGATAGGGAGATTCTGGGGAGGATGTTCTGCAACTGTAGGAATTTACGACCTCCGGCCAGGCCTTATGTCCCAAGTCGTCAGTCGGTTGAAGGAAGATGGGTCCCAATTCACTCTTGACTCTGTCCTCCTCATAGTATACATAGTCTATTTTGGTAGTAGGCACACATTTTCATTCAGGGATGAGTGTGCATTATCCATTTGTACACGGACACGAAATTGCTCGCAGCAGAGACAAACTAACCAACCAACCAAACCAACAATTTAGTATTATCGCATTGCGTCAAATATCAGATGGCAGATATTGTTCATTCCACTGTCGAAATATTGACTTTGACAACAAAAACAGAAAAAGAGACATGCAGTAAGTTTTTCAAACTCTGTAAACCATACAGATTGAAGTAATGAGTTTATTTACACACAAAGACAACCGTGTTAAAAACACTACACAGACAAGCGACCAAAAATCCACAAGAACCAACCAACATTTTTTTCACAAATCATTTACAAACATCATAGCATAGACACGGACGTGACTCTCTTTTGGCTTGCTCAATCATAAATGTTTATTTTTTGTCTTTTCTAGTTTATTGCGTGGAGTCAATGGATGGAGAACGACCAAGCATCACTACATCTCAGTATCGAACACAATTCTCAATTTCCAAGAGAAATAAAAAAGAAGATGAAAGAGAGAATCTTCTCCTCAAGGAAGAGAAAGAACTTCCGGGAAACGCAAATTTTGTCTTTCCGGTCCACGACACGGCTACTTTTACGCCTAACGTGAGTCATTCATTACCTACCAAAAGTGAATAAAAATGCCATCACTCCAGATAACATCACTATTCCAACCTCATTACAAGATAGACCTATGAATTTGAATATTTCACTGTCCTTCTTTGTATTTGATGGTGGTCTGTAATGTAATGCATTACAACTGAGACTAGTAAAAAAAAAAGTAAAAAGATGACTTTTTTCCCATCCCCTAAAAATTCGCTGTGGAGAAAGTGTATACGTTTAAAGGAACTCGTCTTGGTCTTCTCAAAAGTGGGTCTCGCATCTTTTGAGAAAGAAAGAAAGCGGCAGAGTCTCCAGCGGAGTTGAGACAGGAAAAGAGGCTTGGCTTTGGGTAATAAAATCGAATGGAATAGGTCTCTTAAATCATTATGTAATTGATGTTTACAATTTATCATGGAAAACTGAGCAGGTAAAGGGTAAATGTATACACCAAGTCTATATAAATATGATGTATTGAGTCAATAAGTTAACTCATTTCATTCATAGTGTGCTGTGTACTGGATCTATTGCTATAAGTTTAAATATAAAATATAAATATGAAATGTACATGTACAAATGGAAAATGTTTAGGTTTTATCTTACTTGGTCTATGTATATTACAACTCATCTGATGATGGTGATGGAGCAAGTACTAAAGATACCAATATTGTAGTCACATATAATTATTAATATAATATGATACATAAATTATAAGTATATATGCAACATAACCATTAAAGGACAACTAGGCTATTGATTATGATAAGCTATCGGAATGTGTGATGTGATGATGATAACTTCTTCGATATTAAACTACCCCCAGTTCAATTTGCAGAAGAACAAAATAAGGCATTGCTGCCAATCTATACCGTCTCTACTCTACGACCTTTCCCCATTTCACATATAATAACTGCTACGAGGATCCTTTATAAATATGAAATAAATTACAGTATGAAATAAATAATTTATATATGTACCTATTATCTGTATGTATTCCATTGTTATTTTTTGGCTCGTGTCTCTGTCTTGTCATCTAACTTTGGTATAAGAATAAAATGTAAGATGGGATGCAATGTGAAAGTAGGCAGTTGAATTGGGTTGAATGGAATAAAAGCCAAAGTGATGATCATTCTTAACGGGATATGTGAGTTTTCTTTCTTTCTGTTTGAGTGTTGCATGTTTCATCATGGTTTTTAGGATCCTATTCCATTTGTCACATTTCACTTTAGAGTATTAATCATCTTTTTAATAATGTTACAATGAGAATTAAATCACATAAATCAAAATTACCAAAATTATGCCACAATACATATACTTAATTGCGACATGTTTAAAATTTGCAAAATACTGAATTAAAAATTTTAGAACAGCCATGCCATCCACACTATTCATACATACTAGTAACATGTGTCCTTTTTCCAGTGTTGCAAATAATCATTTCCTTTAGTCACGTGTGGGATCTTTATCAAAGAAGAGAACGAGCAGAAATTTTACCGTTAAATGTAAACTGAATTGCCTTTCTTTGCAAAATTGCGTCGTCTAGCCGAACACTTTGCATTCATTTAAATGCATATATATATTCGTATTACCCTGAAGGTGTATAGTTTATTGCTACATTTATAATAAAAGGAGGAGAAATTGTGCCAACATTTCCAAAAGAAACTAGATGATATTCAAGAGGGAATGTCTTCTCTCGCCACGCCGTCACCCGTTATCCTTCACAATGCACGCTTTTACTCCGACGAGAAGAAAAAGACATTCAATTTTAGGCTCAAGGACTCCCATAATGCTTCATGCACCCTCATCTATTTTCATTTAATTTTAATAACAGAACCTTCTTTTCATCTGGAAACACAAAAGGACATTTTTGATATCCTTCCTTGCTCCAGTTTATATTCACTAAAATGACAAGCACGTATGTTTAATAATGGTACTACTCCTGTTTGAGGCATATCATGTTAGCCATTATGTCCAACTTAACTTCTGACTTGTGCACCTGAATTGTGAAAATAACTTTAATACTTGTGACTGCCTGCCATACTGAGTGAAAGTAAGAAGTCCCAATTCACCAAAACTCAAACAAAGAAGTTCCAAACATATTGTTTATTTTTATTATTTGGATCGGACAGATCGGATTGTGCTCTTGTACAAGACAAGTGACAATTGAATTTAACATGTTTGGTAGTATGTTAGATTTGTTCAAAAATTCTGTTTTGAGAAGAAATAACTAACTTGTTACTGAATTTGTTAATCTGCGATATTATGATTACCAATGTTTATTAACAGTCGAACTGAAAGCAACTAAAATACAAATCATTTTACAGCAAACCTGGAAAATACTTCTTTGAAATGACCATCATAGAGGGGCATAGGTTAACATTTTATCAGATAGTTAATTATGCTGTGGCTTAGAGACCAGCTCGTCACCAGAATATGACATCACACCTTTGTTTCGAGGTTTACCCCTTTTCTTTCACTGAGACCATGCAATTTCTATTTCTGCGTCAAGTTTTAATTGTGTTTTGGAGACCACCTGGTGTGTGATATACTGAGAAAATTTACTATTCGGTGAATGTATGTGGAGGAACGCAAAAAGGAAGAAATAAGCCCTTCCTTGTCTTCCTTCTTGGTTGGTTCGTGTGTGTTGGAAAAGTGGTTGGAGGGAAAGAGAGAGTCCCGTGAGAAAGACAACAACTGACGAGGACAAATACAATTATTACTTTGGTCCTTTTCCAGCCATAAAAGTGGAGAACGGGCCGATATTTCACCAACTTTACCCGTTCAGTCCCTGTGGTGAATTGACCGGACGAGAATTCTCAAATTTGCTAACTCGCTCTGGAATTCTTTGGGCATCGGCGGAAGTTCTTTCACCAAAGTATTGTTCATATTTATTTTAGTGGTGGTGGTGTGTAAAGAAATGGGGAAAGTGAGTATCACCACATACAATTTCTGCAACCCACATTCACATTCGATTTCTGATGCTTTCTTCCGTTACGTGTACTACGCATTGTGAACAGAGTGCTATATATACCTATATATTGTGCATTCAGGAAACTGGGTTGGACGGATGAGAGTGGTGGTGTTGTGGGTGTGGGTAACATGGCAAGGAATATTTTCTCTTTTTCAGGAAGAGTCAACTACCACCGCTTGTATTACATTATCCTAACCCTTTTGAGTGGAACCAACTTTTCCTCTCTCAGTTTCATCATCATATCTCTGTTGCTGAGGGCTTCCTTACTTGCTCTTCTGCATTTTTATCGTATACAATGCACAATGAACCACTTTCACCCACTTCTTCCCGTTTCACTGTTATTTACTCTCAAACTTTGTTTGTTTTAGACTTTGCTTATTTTCATACTGTTATTGATAATATTGGGACCAAAGGCATTCATGCAAAGTACGGTAATCAGATCCATAGGACACTGGTTTAGATTCGAATCATCGAAGAACAGGAAGATCACGGATTTGCATTGAAGCTATAATTAATTTATGTGAAAAGTACACATTGTGAGGCTAATGTTGACTTATAGATAACAAAATGTAAACTGCCATTTTAGCTGCCTATTATTAGTGAAACAATATTCACTTTGACCACAATGCATTATTCTTGTATGAGTGCATTGCGTTATGGTATGATGAATCAATAACAAAATATGCAAATTGAATCAGATGAAACAGTAAACTCTTCACAGGATATCCAGAATTCGAATGATATTTAATATTTACTTTATCTGGACCAGTTTCTACTCGTTACTCTTCATCCATCATTTTCCATATCTCCGCTTAGCAAGGCAGCAACGCTGCAGAATATTAAGCAGGATAGAAAGGTGATATACGCGTTGCTCATTCCAGTAGTAGTACACTCGTTTGTCTTTAAGATAAGCTTAACAAAAGCGCTTTTTGTAGAACTAGAAAAACAT
>JAQFZJ010001071.1:0-12946 GCA_034695645.1 Folsomia fimetaria
TCCAAACCCGCCGAGAGGGATGAAGCATTTGTAAAGAATTCCGTGTTCATATGCATCAATTCTATCAGTTTAGACTCCTTCTTAGGTTTGTTTATGTCCTCTCCGATTATTGGAAAAAATGCAACTTTCGCAATTGGAACTACTAATTTTTTGTCTGACAATTCAATCACGGCTGAGCCATTGTTTCCTTGACGTATTTGTTCCTTCCAACCGTTAAGAAATGCTTCACATTCTTTTCGAATTAAAGCATCAACTTTGCCTTTGCCGTGTCCATATTTCTGCAACATTTTAAAAGTCCATGTTCTACTTTGCTTCCATGTGGGGCCTTCTGAAGTTAAAATTCCTGAAAATAAATCTGCACATGCAATTAAATGCAAATATTATTTTTAGTTAACAGCACCTGTATTCTTTCCCATGCATATTTGATTAAAAACTCCAAAATTCGCATCCCTTGCCATAACCTCTTCTCGGTTATACAACTCGGTAATGACATTCACCGAGCTTAGCACAACTATATATTTGAATACATACTAGTAATACAACATGCCAATAATTTTGCAAATAATAAGTGAAAATACTGTGTTACCAAAATCCTTAATTCCTATTCGAAATCTGTAAATATCCCCATAAATTGGGGATTGACTCGCCATCGGAGCATAGGACGGACCTGAGCGACGCAATAAGAGATGTGGAAGATTTCCGATTATTGGGAATGGAAATGGTCCTAAGAAATTTAATTAGTCGATTGTGGTAAACATTAGTCATGCGCTCATGTGATAAGCAGCATTTCAAGGATACCTGGAGGACCGTTTCTCCATTTCAAGTAGAACCTGATGTAATAGGTAACGACAAAAGTAATGATAGATGTGACTATGGACGTCAAAATCATTGTGAATATAGAAATTTAAGATTTCTGCGACGTATGCAACCTTTGATTCTATCTAGCTGTAACTATGACAGGCATGAGAAAATTTTGGAAATTAAACAGATAAAAACCTTACCATAAAACATTTATTTTTTCAATTTAGTTGTATAGCATCATAAGTCATAAGCAATTTACTGTCTATAATATGATTTAGGTGCCATTTCCTGCAATAAATTGATTAATGTCGGAATAATGTTTCTAAACACAAAAATTAAACTCCTATGGGCTCAATAGCTTTGGGGATGGGTTGTCTATTATTTTTCAGTATTGCACTTACGTACTTCATGGTTTTCTCCATGGTACCAGGTACACTTGCCACTGTTACGAGAAATGAGACCTGCCACTATAAAACAATTTACTATGTGCAGAAAAGTTTAAATTAATTGTCACATCTATGATCTATAACGAAATGATGTGTTTTCTGATTTGTTTTCTTTGTCATTATAAGTTTTATAAAATCTGATTTGTAATTTACAATCATGGATGCCTAGTGTACATATTATATATGTGTATAATGAGCTATGCGATGAAAACAAAATGAAGTCTGTTTAAACACAATTACATAGCTGATACGGTCTTCGTATTGGCGTAAAAAATGGTAGAGGACACAATCCTAAGTCCTAATGTAAATTGACTTTTATTTTGCAAATCATTTAACACTGATTAATATTGCCTCTTCGTTCACATGAATAATTCACATCACTATTATAACGAATCAGAGAAACTTTGTATTAATGTCTCTTTGAAATTGCAATATTAAAAGGTAATGGCAGGCTGAGGGCGCCATCGGTCAATTTCAACTCTGGTGCACCTTGTCCAGGAATTGCACCCAGTTTGAAATTTTGAAGAATGCTGATCAAGAAAATGAAGAGCATAGATTCGGCAACAGATTCGCCTGGACAGACTCTTCGACCAGATCCAAAAGTTAAAACCTGGCGACGCGTTTTATTGCAAATCTCATTTTCTCCCTCCAAGAAAAATCTGGATGGATTGAAATCTTCCGGGTTTTTCCAAATTCGGGTATCATAATGTGCCGAGTATGCATCGGGGAGAAGAATTGTACCCTGTGGTGACATAACATGTTTTGTTTACACGTACTTAATTAGTGGTTTCTTAATTTAGACAAAAAACTACCTTCGGAATTGTACAGCCATCAAGACTAAATTCCGACATAATTCGACGCGGTACGAGATTGGGCAATAATACCGAAGTTCTTTGAACTTCGAGTAGGAACGCTTCAGTGTGTGGCATTCTTAAGGTTAAGATTAATTAATAAGTAAAGTATACTATGTTTAAGTTTTACACTAATTTTAAACACCTGTGTCGATGCTCAACTCTTACACTTTCGTCAGCGCGAATAATATTGCGAATTTCTTGCACAATCCTCTCTTGCCAATCTTGATGTAGTACACATTCATGAATCACACACAACAGATATGACGCTGTTGTGTCACCAGACGTTTGCAATAAGTCAACAAAAATGCTTTGGAAATTGAAATCTGGCACAAATACATAACCTTTATTTTAGATATATGTACAATTAATTTTAGATTAAATTTAATCCTTGCTTACCTGTAAATCCGCTGTCTTTTGGGCTGTGTTCCATTGTATTTAAATAAGCGTCTATTACAGTCGGCTCAATTGAATTTGGTGGTGAAGAATATTTTGCATCACGAACATCTTCCAGATGATCCTACAACAAATTATTGATTTAACCAACGTAGTTAAACAAATTGTCATACTTTTACCTGGGCAGCTCTTCGTAAAACACGAAAGAAATGTCGCTCCTCTTCCCGCCCTAAAAGGTTGGGGCAAATATATTTCAAAAATGGGAATGCAACTTCTAATCCCGCTGAAAGAGAGGAAATTCCTTTAAAAACGTCCGCATTCATGTGCGCTAATTTCACTATTTGCGACTCTATCTTTGGCTCATTTATACTATTTCCAATTATGGGGGCGAAAGTGACTTTGGAAATCGGGGCAACGAATTCTTTATCCGAGACTTCAACTTCTGCCCATGATTTATTGCCGAGTTTATTTTTCCAGTTGTCCAGAACCATGTTACATTCTTTTCCGATAAGTGTGTCAACTTTGTCTTTGCCGTGACCAAATTTTTGCAACATTTTAAATGTCCAGGTCCTGTTACGTTTCCATGTTTCTCCATGTGATGTAGTCAGCCCTGTCAAGTTAAGACTCCTAATAGTCACAATGCTGATAAATGTGATCCTTTTAATTAATAACTAACCTGTATTTTGTCCCAAATTTATTTCTTTAAAGACGCCAAAATACGAATCACGACCAAGAGCTTCTTCTCGATTGTAAAAATGGCTTATTGTATCCAAGGAGCTTAGCACGACTTGGAATAGAGTTCATTACTTTAATTGCGTTTATAATAATTTTTCACGCGTTGTCAATTATTTACGTACCAAAGTCTTTAACTCCAATTCTTAATCGATACATGTCTCCGTATATTTTGGTTAAGCCGGAAAGCGGCGCAGAAGAATTTCCAGATTGATTAGAAAGAATTTGTATTAGATTGCCGACGACGGGGAATGGAAATGGTCCTAAATTCAATGCAATTAAAAAAATTAGGTACAATTTTTTGTACTTTTGTTCAATTTCGAATTACCGGGTGGCCCGTTTCTCCATTTTAAGAAAAATGTTAGGTAGTGACAAAGTAGGAAAGTAGCACTTGATATAAATACAATTAAGAAGATCATGATCGTGGTTTTAGATGGAACTATTTCTCGAACTTTTGCCAGACAACTGTACCCGTCAAGTTGGAAACTTTCATTAAATAATGGTTCTGTGTGTATTATTTATAGCATTTAATATAAAATAAGATTAGACATAAATAAATACTAAAAGGAAACGTTGACGTAGTTCAGAATTGAGTTTAAAAATCAATTAATTTTGAATAGTAGAATGCGTGATTTTCTTTGATTCGTTTCCTTATGACTTCCTCCTTTTTTAAGTAAAATGGAACCTGTTTTATATGTACCATACCTATGTATGATTTATGTTTTCAATAATTTCTAAATGTAAATAGGCAATCTTTAAAACATAACAATTGGATAGAAGCAGGAAATACCTAGATATTTACGCAGTTCACATTTATGGGCACGTGATCTATAACTCGATACCCACTGAATAATTATGGCGTAAATTTAGTGCAAAACCGCTTAAGTTTGAAAATATTCTATTTCACAACCGAGCAGAATTTACTAATATCATAGATGATACATATACGAGGGTGGATCCATGGAGTTGTAGAAAGGGCATAGAAGGGGCGTTGTTCGGAGTAAAATTTTTGCGGTTTTTGAAACTTCAGATCTACTTAGGTAAGCTCAATTATTTTCATCGGGTACATACTGTACATACATAATCTCAGTAGAAAATTTTGAAATTGGGCGCGAAAATCATCAAAAATTTACGATTTTATTTCGCTTTCACTTGAAAATCTTTTTCATTTGATTTGATTTTTTCAATTTTCGAAGTAAATAGGGGCTCGGGGTCAGGTCTGGACTGTATGAGGGGTGGCTGCATGTACATTATTGATCTCAACACTTCAATTCTCTAGTCTATTTTGATATTATAATTGGCGTGAAATATATATTCCCATTAATGACTAAAGAACAGATCTCTTAAATTGTAATTATTTTTCTAGTATTTTTTATTCTATTTGAATGAATCTTAACTACATATGTAAATATTATAATCTAATCACCACGCAAATTTTATTACCTCTGCATTGCACACTCCTCACCAGCACGAATATGCTGATTTAGAGATGGGAGACATTTGGTCAATAAATATTTCTCATATTCATTTAATTGCGGCAGTCCCAAGTTTTTTCCGACACCTTCAACCTGCGCAATTATATCATTCCATAAAAAACGAATAATTCGAAGGGCTATGCTATAATTTTCAAAGTCTTACTCCAAGTTCGATTGCGTTACTAAAATATTTAGCTTCCGCTACCGCAGCCGACTTGACAAACGCGAACTCCACAACTCCTGCTTCTCCAAGGATTGCGGCGCGCAAGAGCGCATCCACAAAGTGATGGGCGGACCATGAAATTGACAGCGCTACAGTTCCCAATCCTTTCTTAGCTGCAACAATTTCTGCACCAGCTTCCTAAATTAGAATAGCAGTGAAATTGCATATTTTAAGTTAATGAAATTCAGTATAAGTTGTTTGTTACCCTTATCTCATGCGTTATCAATTTCGCTTGTTCTGCAGATAACTGTGGATCTGGTTTGCACTGCGATAATAGCGGTATTACAGTGCTCCCCGAATGACCTCCAACAACTGGGCAGTAAACATCCGACGGGTTCCAACCCTGCAAATTTTGCATGCAATTTTTATATCAACTTAATCCGCAAATGTACAAATTAAATTGCAAATACCTTTTCCTTTGCAATGTAAGCTCCAGCCCGCATCCTATCAAGATTACTCACACCAAGAATTTTCTTTTCATTTAGGACACCAGCATTTTTGAATACTTCGCAAAAAAGGGGGACGGTGCTGTTAATCTGTGCAAATCTGGGTTTAAAAAATAATCTTTTTGTAATTGTAATTTTTTGCATACCGGATTCGTAACAATGCAATAAATCGCACCAGGATTCATGACACTGCACGATTTCGCCAAATCCTTGACAACTTTTGCATTAACTTTGAATTGTTCTTCTCTCGTTACTCCAGTCTTCCTTGGCGATCCGGCGGCACATACAACAATTTTTGCATCTTTAAGCGCCTCCATAATCTCACCAGGACCGTAGGCCTTTACTTTATTGCAACTTGTTGGAATATGTGACAGATCCGAAACCATTCCTTGTGGATGAGCAATGTCATACAAGGCAAGTTCATCAATAATTGGATTCATCTTGAGAAGAAGGGAGAGTGGTTGACCAATACTTCCATTTGCACCCAAAACTGCAACTTTTGTATTCTGCAGGTGCAAGATTTTATTACTTGGTTGAATTCACAATTTTTGTTTTGCAAAATTATTTAACTTACTATTTTCGTTGAGGAAAAAGTCCGACTTCCTGAATGAAGACATCTCCATAACCCATTCACTAGTATTTGCGAGTTGTGCAACATTTTGCTAGCGTTAATACAAGTTCTTTTAATTTTGAAAAACGAAACAATTAAATTGGAAATATTCGTATCAAATAATTCCCAGAATGATGGACAAAATTAGAAGGAGCAATAATATCTCGAAAGCAAAATCATGGGTCACGTAGGCATATTCTGTTACCTACCTGGTCTTGTACAGATACTGTGGGTGTGAGCAAGTGCTAATCAATTCAATTATCACTCTGTCTCTCGCAGGGAATAAATGTTAGGTGTTGTAAGACCAACATTTAATCTTTTTTTACTAGGATTCATCCGCATTGTGTATTATGGTGCACAAATATCTCACTCCCCTCCCGCCCCTATTTACGAGAGGGATATTAAGCTCGACTGAAATATCTGTAATTTGTTTCTTTGTAAGTTATTAAAATACCTTAAGGTGTTTTAGTCAGGAATATTGTAATACTGTATAAATATTAGATAATCAGTAAATACGTGATCCCCCAAGTTCGTGTATATTCTGTAATCTAGCTCGGCGCAGAAATACCGCAGTCCGTTTCCAACTCAATGAAATTCCAAAGAATCGATTTGCCATTTAAACTTTATTTGTATTGGATTCAAAGACAAAGTATAATCGTCAAATAAAATTGCAATATCACTTTCAAAGAATAGCACACGAGACCACTTAGTTTAAAAATTGTACAGGTTATTCATATGTCTTTTTTATTCAATCTGCAAATTTGTTAGCAACAAGGTGGGCATAGGAAGTGAGAAATAATTGTACAAGGTAATGATGTCTTAAAAGTTTATTGAATATTAAATGAGCCAACTATATTCAATTTCGGGTATTAACGACAAACAATTCACATCAACTTCATAGAAAGAAATTCTCTTATTGGTTCATTGAATGGTTGCTATTGTGTACTTCAGTGCAATAATGGCTATTCATTCAAGCTATTGTTTGCTTTATCAAAGTTGGACAAAAGTAATCAGTATTTGATCACGTTTAACCTGATATTGATTCTTCAGGGTTCATAGGAACTCTATGTATGCGCCTTAAAGTTATCCGGATTTATATCCATTTTTTCTTGCCTTTTTGACAAGCTTTTAAAATGGGCTTTCCACTAGTTTGTTACATAGTTATTGCTTACATTTTTTTATTTAACCAAGCTAAATCACAGAATCTTTTAGCTCAAAACTTGTCCCTTGAAGATTTTATTAATTTGCATATAAATTGTACCATTCAATTGTTTAGTTCGTCGAAAAACTTGGAAGATCCCGTGTTTACATTATCTTCAATTAGTTCAACCTTACAAAGTCCTTTAATTATTGAAAATCTGAGTCAGTCCAACCGTTATCGCATCGCCCACAAGTTAGCCAAGCGGAACCAATTTAACCTAGATAAATTTGAAAACAAATTCACAAAAGGAAGATATCAATCTGTGAGAACAAGCTGTCATCTAGCCGTGATAAGTATTAACCAACTAACTGACCAGGACACAAATGCCACCCAGACTGAAAAGGACGAATCTATCGTAGAAATTATTGCAGGTATCAGCCGATTTCGGGAAGACCCGAATTACGTCCTTCTAATTGACACGGGCTTATCTAATTCTCCTTGGAATATCAATTCCATCTCAAAAAAGAGACATTGGCAAATATTTCTCCAACTTTATTGGGATTTAACTATCACTTCTAAATACCTCGTTATCATGGGTGATACTTCCGTGCACGCATTATGTGTCACGTGTACTAAAAACCATGTAAATTATGACGCCATCGTCCACCCTATTCGCAATATTGCGAAAGTAACTCGTAACTCAATATGTAAATTGATCCAATCACTAACGAAGAACTTGAATGGTTTCAACATCCTACACAACGCGATGCCATATTACCCCAGCAAATCCTGCAGTTCCTACAAGAATGGATTTAACTCGCAGGAATATCGCTGCACTCCAGGCGTTCTTAGCCAACATTACAACTACTCTGTTACAACAATTGCTACAAATTTCCTTGGGTCAGCTTCATTATATCTTCTTGCGAATCCATATTTAACAACTCAATATTTCTTTAATCCCCGACAAACCTTGCGAATGAGCTGGGTCGGGGTGGGAACAATATATACGGATTTCAAATTTCAAGTTGTTGCTCAATATTCTAAAACTACTTGGATCGCGCTAGTTGCACCGTATGATTTGGCGACGTGGATCATGATTTGGATCACAGCTGCACTAGTTACACTGTACCTGACAATATTCATAAATGTGACAAAATCACGTTTTAGTTATAACAATAATTCGAATATGATTGTTCTTTACTGGGTTGCCGCCACTTTACTAGAGCAATCCTCCGCTTTTCTTAAACGTTTAAGAGGAATGATTTCAAATAATCATGTTACCCCATTTCTGATAATTGCGGGGACCTGGATTGTGGTGGGAAATTTAATTGCAACGTTTTATAAAAGTGATATGTTTTCTTGTCTCACAACAAGGAATGCGCCAATCGTTCCTCACAGCTTGGAAGATTGGTTCACATCCACTAATCGAATTCCTATCATTTCAACTTCGACAATAGATTTTAAGCAGCTTGACACAAATATAAAGAATAATCAGGCATCGACGCTAAGGACACTTGCAATTTTCGAATTGTTGAGAATTTTTCAACCGGGAACAAATGTACACCAAATTATAACTACTTTAAACGATTCGCTAATATTTTTGCCATGGGCTCAGTTCGAGATTGCAATAAATACTACAAGAAAGTTTGAACTCGAGACAGATAATGGAACATTAATTCAATTGCCAAGAATATTTGCAGTGCTAGATGAAAACCAGGATGCCGCCATGCTACTGAGAAGTTTGAGAATTTTTGGGAAATATGAGACAATGCCAAACTCAGAACTGAGCATTTACACGGGAAGAAAACCGTGGTTTGTTAAAAGGAATTTTTTCCTTCCAATGTTTACTCGTGGAATTGATTCGCTTGTGGAGTCTGGGATTTATTACAGATGGAATCAAAATTTTGTTGATTTTGCTCTGTTAAGTCAAATCAGTTGGCTTCAGAAATTTAGAAAATATGGAAAACAGGTGGTCAGTGGCATCAACTACCAGCAGATTATTCTCAGTAGAAACATGGGATCTAAGAATAGGGTCGCGGACAGCATACCAGTATCACTACAAGTTTTAATGGCGGTTTTTACAATTTATGAAATCTTGTGTGGAATATGCTTAGTTACATTTAGCATAGAATACCTTATCAAGCACTCTACAAATGGCAGCAAACGGTATCAACATAAAAGAAGTATTCACGTTCTCAATAGACCGTCTTTAAAAACTGTCATACTGTTAATGTAACGAATATGACGAATCCTTATCAATTATAATTACTAAATATGTTTAACAGAAAAGTTCGCAAAATCGTAAAAGGAAAGCTCAGTATTTTTAGCGTGAGGTTTATTATGTATTAAAGTGGCTTATACATATTTGCAACCCGTCTTACTATTTTTCCAGGTTTCACTGACAACTAAAGTATTTTCCGTGTATCTGTAATTGTAGTAATTGCTTTCGTAGCGTATTGAAAATAATACTTCAACGGATTGCCCAGTTTAACAATACATATTTTAACACAAACTTAGAATTTTATAGATTAATAGCATAACAAATGTAAACCTAATCACAAACCAACAAATTTAAAACCTGCATTACATACATGTTCTTGTGATATTGAATTATTGATTTATCTCGTTGACAACTTCAACTTTATACCTTTCATCCATAAACAATCAATCTAAAAACATAACATAGATGATTTTAATTGTACCGTGAGATGCTCATCCCAAGCACCACAGAACGTCCTACTTCATTCAAGAAAGACGTGGGATTTGCAAGCCCACAATACCAACTAAAAATAAGAAATTGAGTCTTCTTCACAAGTCCATGCATAATATTGGCAACAGTGCAGTGAACACAAACCTTTACACAAAACGCAATACCCGAAATAATTATCATACCTGCAGAAAGATAGGTTAAAGCAACTATTTATAAATTAAATCCAACTGGGTCCACCTTGTCTACCCTTATGTCATCATCTCTATTTACCCGCGTAATGACAATCGTAATAAGTTAAATATATTACGGAATATATTAAAGATTGAAATTTGCTGTACAAATAACCACACTGCTGTTTTTCGTATACCGCTATTTCGGAATGAATATCTTGGCTACAATGAGTCGTGTCAGTCAAATGGAAGCTGGAGTTACCTGCTTTGGTGGGTTTCTTTGTGATCGGTTAAAAATTCAATTGTCAGGAACATGGATATTAATCATCCGTATTTGGAGCCAATATTGAAATAATTGTGTAAATTTGATTGAGTATACGGAGCAGCCTTGCTTTAATATCATTATAAAAGACTTGCTATTGCTTCTTTGGGTACTTAATCAAAATGGCCACCGTCAACGTTTCCGTGACCTTGGGCATTTTCCAATACTGAACATTTTATATTTAATTTCCTGCTGCGTTGAAAACTATGGTCAAGTATAGTTAATTTTGAAATGCGAATTGAGATAAAAATTCAATTCCATACTCTTTGATATCTGAATTCGAATGGATGATTAAACTGCGATCTATGGGATTATAACTTTTCGGATTGTGTTATCCCGGAATTGAGTACTAAATTGGATGGATTGCCCAGAACATTATTCACGAAACACTTGGATCCATGCACTGGTATACCCACATGGTTTCCAGATTTTCGAAAGGATATTGTAAAACCTTGTTCTTAATTTTTTCGGACTTTGTTGAATTTTTGAAAATGGTCCACTCGCTTCTAAATGTGATACAATTATTTCAACAATATTACAACGATCGGTACATTTTTCTGTATAAACTCCCCTTTCAGTTCTCCATGCATTCTGGGAATCTGGTTCTTTTTCGAACTAAACGCATCTTCGACACACCACAGACTCTGTTTCCCTTATTTCTTTTAATAATGATGGCGACGGTCCCTCCGCTCGGAATGCTGGCGTTAAAATGTGCATCCGCCAACATAAACGATGCCAGAATATGGGCGTGGTCTTTCATCTCCATGTTCGGTTGGGTAGCATCAACCCTGTATTTTTTCTTGATGTGTAAAAACCCCGATTTCTTTGTGTATGTCGGAAATCAATTGTCCAAAACGGAACAGGCCATCAAGTCACGTAAGCAAGAATTCAAAGCCTTTAGAATACTCTTAAAATTTTAAATTTAATTTCTTAGATCTTTCGGAGATTGGAAACCCCACCTGCACCCCCGCTTACGTATATATCACCTACATCTTGAAATATTATATTCTCGCCTCTTTCTTTCTAATGCCCGTTATTGTGCTCACCATCGTATTGGAAGGATTTGAACCAATGATATATATTCAGGTCGAGGTGCTTAAAAGATTCCCTCTTCTTCTGAAATTGGTCATGTTTTTCTGTCTCGATTCCCAACTACTCTTCACCTTGGGGACGTTCCTTTATCGATATGTTTTCTGTCTAATTGCAATCTACGAGTGTGCCAGACTCTCCCTCTTCCTTATTATTTACTCCGCGTACGCAGCCATTTCTGTGCTGGAGGCGGTATCAAACCTTCTCAAGATTTTTGAAATTTCCCTCCAAACTGGGAAAAATGTTAGGAGTGGCAAACACTTTATCTTCTACCAGCACATTTTCCTCTTGCTATTGTTGATCGAGACGTTACTTCGGACCGGAATATTGCTAGCTTTTATAACGGTGGGAGTTTTGATTGTGGTTTGTTTCTTTGCTGTTATCAAATTGCATTCACAGCTGTCGTTTTACTGGTTGGGTGCGCGTGTGGTGTTTGCATTCACAAGTTTGTATGGAGTAAATGTTGCTTGGGATTTGGGCGTTGGGGTGAACAATAGAAGTGCAATGTTGTTGAGAAGTTTCAGAAAGCCGGAAGCCATCGGCAGTTTGATAGGATCGAAAATGTATTTGAAAAAGGTTAGGGCGTTTAGGAAGTTATGCGTTACGGTGGGATGGTGGGATTTGAGACTGTTTAGTATGCGGGAGGATACGAAAACCTTGTATTTTAAGGTGCTTTTAGATATAATGTTTAATTTGTTGATTGCTTTCTGAAACTGTGTAGTTGGTCATTATGCTTTAATAAACTATCAAATTCAGAAGTTATTTTTACCTTTTTTTGTCCAATTCAGCATTAAATATGAATTGGATTCATATCAGTAATCAAATAGACGGACCACACCTTAAGTTCTATTTTAAATTGAATATTATAAATAAATGTATTTTTATTATTATGAGATAAAAAGCTAACCCGAACTATAGTCCGACTATCTATAAAGCGCTCACCTGATGTCGATAAGCAATGAATAAAATATTAACAATTTAACAAATAATCCAAGTTTATCATAAAGGGCAGGATCCGCGAAAGTCTTGGACATGTAAATCTAATTTCCATTGGAAATATTTGCATTGTAATGTCAATAGCAGATTTTATCTGTTGAGCATGATTGGACTATTAGCTAAAAAGTTTGAAGGGACAACAAAATCTATAACCGCGATTTCTCCATGATGGATGAGTACTGGAGGGTACGCATATTAAAAATATGAACCGCAAAGCAAATACCCGCTGTGTACGCAGAAAAAAATTGAATTGGATCTGATGAGAAGCCAGGGAGCTATGCAATTATGAAAATCATATAGCTACAAACTGTTAAAAGAGGAACTTGCAAAAGTGAAGGAGTTTTTCAAATTTAAGAAATGCTAACATTTGATTTTCCTTTTTCAAGTTTTGTTTTATTGATTCATTAATATCCACGTCATTTAACCGTTCAAGGGCATTTTCTCATATCCGCACCATCAACAAAAACCTCTAGTACAACTTCACATGCCCGACCCAGGGTCAGATTGCACTTTCCATGCTGCGTCGAATATGTACGTG
>JAQFZJ010001072.1:0-12939 GCA_034695645.1 Folsomia fimetaria
TACGGGTGAGGTTTGGTTATCCTTGTATGTAAGTCGGGAGTCCAGCAGGCATGACATCAAGCCGAGTCTACATCACACAAACCATTAAAGAATTCATGAATTTTGCAAGAGCTTTTCTATTCCCCCTGATTCGAATTTATCAAAAAAATCTTCCGTTGCAACCAGGATTCTGTTGAAATAGATATTGCTCCGTCTTGCTTGTCATTTTCTACTGTTTTTCTTAGGTGAGGCAATAAAAGTTACCATGGGCCATAGCGACATTTTGCTTAGCACATAATGCATAATGGAGGGCTTTATTTTAACATACATAACATATTTCTCAACAAATAACACAAAAATCTTGTTTTATAATTTTACTCGTACCTTGCCTAAGTCTACTTTTTTAAGTATTTTTATTCTTGTTGAGTTAAGCAATCTGCAAACAACAACCCACCCACATTCATCCAGAAGCATCAACCAGACAAAGTTACTGCTTTGTAAATTTGGTGCAGGGGACAATCACATTATTCATCTTCCTTCCCCCCTCTTCCAATATATACTAAAGGATGATAGTGATGGCCATCAAAATGATATTGCATCCCATTGCATTGCATCACATCACCACTTATACTTCCTCCTCCTCCTCTCTCTACGTATATTTAATATTACTTATGTACAATACAATACAAGAACAGAACAGAAGGGGACAAAACAAGGAGACACGAACTATTGCTCATTCCTTCACTTCCCGAACGAAAGTACTTTAGTATTAATGAGATGATCTTGTTGGCACAAATATCTCATCACATCACCACTACCAAACCCACCCAGCAGGCGAAATGATAAGGTTTCATAGTTTTTAGTTAGCTCAGCTTGTACTCTTTTGGTCTTCCTCTTTTTAGGGAGGAGGACTGGAGAGGTGTGGGTGGGATGTTGGTATGCTTGACGTTATTGTTATGTTATTGTTATGATTATGCGGGCCGAGTGTGTCGTGGAATTTGACTTGATGAAATTTAATGAATTATTTTAATAGCTGATGGTGATGATGGTGATGCTTGTTGGGATGATGAAATGCAATACCTTTCTTTTGTCTGCGTTGGTTGTCCATGCCAGTCGGGTGAGAGGAAGCTTGGTAATTAAGGATGGATTAAAATTACAATAATCAATTTTCTATTCGGGCATATTGCGAATATTAAGTAAGTAGATGGAGAAAAGAAATAATTTATCATGATATGAGTATTGAAATATGGATCTATATCATGGTTTGATGCACGTATAAATTAACAAAGGTTGAGTTTATATAATGAGGCTAAGCAGATTCAATGTCTTTTTAAATTGTCACTTGTCTTTCTCTGCAGTCTGCAGATTTTCGTAAAATCACTTTTCAAAAATTTCTTTTAGTAACCTTCCCCCAGTTTATTTTGTTTCATGTTTATTCAAATAAAAATTCCGCTTGGATAAAGAGAAGCAAATACATAGTAGTCATTTTCTTTCATCAGAGAAATTAATGAGTGTAAAATGCAAAAACTCTTGTTTATTAATTAATTAATTTATGCAGTCCACGTGTTGCTCCTTGTTAACACTTGACAATTCTACCTATTAAAAAATTAAGTATACGAAACATAAAAGCAAATGATTTGCAAAATCAACAAGTTTTCCTTTTCTTCTTTCCTTATTCAATTTGCATGAACAATTTTGTACAACACAGCGAAATGGAAAAGCAAGCAAGCAGATTGAGGAAGAATAAACTGGGGACACTTTTGTTTTCATGACATGACTTCACTTGCTTAGTTTCATTGCATTTACATTATAACACAGAAATAACCTTGTTCTTTTACATCTCGTCCAGCTCAAGTATCTTTTCTTGCTTAACAAACAGAGTTGCAGAGTTGCTACATAGTAATAACATACAACACTAGTTGTTGAGTTGAGGATGAAGTCTTGCAAAAACTTTCTCCATTCGTTCTGCTCTGTTCTGTTCTATCTCTCCTCATCTGATGCTATCTTAAGCAGGTAATGTAATTAGTAAAACTTTATGCTCGTCCTCGACTTGGTCTCCGTGCCAAACTAGAAAATCAACTACTTCCACCACCACCACCAACCAAGCCCTAATTCTTTACAGTTCAGCGTCGAGCACTGCTGCCGTCTCCTTGTTAGCAGATAATTCTGTGCTATTCTAAATACAGTAGCAAAAGCACAGGGCTTATTTTAACTTCATTTCCTTTCTAATTAAGAGGGTATGGTTTACATAATATGTATAACAACTCGGTGCAGATTTCAGAGAAGGAAACTTTCAGATTTCAGAGAAAGAAATATTTCGAGCTGTTTGTGTTTCCGTTTTAATTTTAATTTGGAGTGTGGTAGGTAATTTGTTGTTTTTTGTAAGTGTAGAAGAATAGATGGAGGAGGGAGTGAGTGGGAGGGAGTAATTAAGAATAGAAGTACGAGAGATGCAGTGTGATCCATTCGTCAGCTATATTCAATTTCAAGTGAATTGAGGGCGTATAATAGCCGTTGACATTGAAATTACAATTGAAATGAGATTGAAACTGCAGCAAATGATAATTACTAGGAAAGCAAGGCACGTACGTATGGCTTTCAATTTCTATACAGTTATTAGTGCGTAGAAGTGTTTTGAATTGAAATCACGTTGATTAAACTTGAGCATGTTTTAATTTGATGGTGATGTTTTATAATTAAAGTTTATTTATACATTCTGGTTTCGAATAACAGAGTTCTGATTCAATGCGGGGCTGTTCCTTGAGCTGAGCATTGATTTGAAATTACTTCACTTCACTACAAAATAGAATTGAGAGAAAATGATGAGAGGTTTTTGAACTTGTAGATTTTGTCATTGGGTTTTTATGCAACTTTTGATCATGCTTTTTCTTGCAAGAATTTTAATATATTGGAAAAATCTAAACAAATCCTGAAAATAATCCGTCAAAAGAATCGTGACGGTGGTAAAGTGGATGATATTTCTGATCTTCTAAAAATATAACCTTTTTTTTTGTACATGGTCTTTATTCATTTCAAGTAGAGAATTCTTTTCATTATATCTGTACTCAGCCATTCCAGACTTTATTCGATTATCCGTTGTTTCGTAAGGCTTCATTAATTTCGGATTTCTTTGATTTCCCTCCGGCATAAATCACATGATCCCATAAATATATTTTTCATGCATAATTTACTTCCTCCTCCACTCCCCTCCGCACCCACCCATAACACAACACAGCAGTAAAAGAAGAGAATTCGTAGTAACCTTTTAATCCTGGCGAATAAGAAGAAGAAGATGTTGTCTCATTTCATTATGTTGCTCACTCACGCTCCTGTCCCATTTCACTTAGGATGGGTCCCATCATAAACTTGCAAATGTCTAAACAATGTCGACAACATGGTAAAAACACAACTAACTTAACTTCCTCTACTTCCAGCGAAAAAAATCTATTAATTTAGTAGCAGTCAAACACCCGTTAAAAATTGCACTAGTAAAATGTAACGATGTCATAGAATGTGTAATAGAACGTGTTCAATGGGCTTTTAGGAAGAAAAGCTTTTTGTAATAAGTAATAAGTGTGTTTCCTATGCACTCCAACTTAACAAAAGTCAGTGGGAGTGTGATGGAAGGACGCTATTTAGAGAGTTTCATGGCTTGCTTAATGAAATCTGAAATCATTTTTGGATTCCATTATGTGCAAAATTCGCTCTTATAGTTTCATTAGCATGTTTCACACCAAAGGGTAAACTGCCTGGCTTATGCTGTAAGTAATGGTGGTGCTGAAAGAAGTGGTGGTGCTGAAAGAAGTGGTGGTGTAAAATAAAGTGTTACAATGTGACGAGAACTTGACAATCTACTTCAATCTGGTTTTACTGAAATTATGAAGCTTGGTTTCGGTGTGACGGCGATGTTTCACTTGAGGGCCTTAGAATTCAGGGGAATGAGTAGTAGGCTGAGTTACCTCAATCGTCGTTTCATGGATCGCTTGTCAAAATGAAATTAGTCTAAGGTTTCACTCTCGGCTCCTTTGATTTTGAGTTTGATGATGGGATGATGGAATTATTATGGAGAAGTCAACCATATTCTGTATGAAGGAGACGTAGTAAGCAGAGGTGATGATGAGATACCACACCACCATGACCAGCTTTGTTTTGAAATACTAGACACCTTTTGAGTGGTGTGGTGGTGGCAATCTTGAACCTTTTATTTCTTGTAAGGAATAAGAAACAAAAGCCTCAAATGCGGTGGCTGACTGTGAGAATACTAAACTTCAAAGGAATGCTTTGAATAGTGTTGGTTGAGACGTATCAATGTCGACCTTATGGTGAAAGTGGTGGTGATGGAGAAAGCAGCTTTTATTTTGCGAGTTGGAATTTTACACCTACTTACATTTCCACAAAACAGTTCATATCTGCTTTCTCCACACAATCCTTTACACGTGTTGGGAATTACTGTAGTCACTTTGACCTTGCGAGCATACGATGCACATACACACACGCTCCTTAATTGGTTGACCTTTACGAATTTTGTAGGAAGAGGATTTAGATTCTCGACAGATTCATGCTCCCACCTGATGCGTTGTGAATACAAATTTGGAAGGAGAATAAAGTGGTGGAAGAAAGGAGAAAGTAAAGGAAAGGAAATTCCTTGGGGCTAAAAGTTTCCTGTTTTGTCCTTCCTTCACTTATTCGTCGTCGTTGTCCTTCTTTCAAAGGAGTGCGTACGTATGTTTAAAGACAGGGAAGGAATGGCACCAGCATACATTTAAGTACCCGTATATTGCGTATATATGTAGTTCTTAGCATGTATCTGAATTACTGTAGTGTATGAGTTGATTAAGTGCATCAATGAAAAGACTGGAAACTCTTGGAATGATAATGATCCCCCTCCAGCTATTTGATTTCGAGTCATCTTCCACCCATCGGAAGGGAACGGAGGAAGGAGAAGGAAGGAAAGCAACGTGATGGCACCTCTGATAAACCATCGGAGGATAGTTTCCCGTTAATACTTCCTAAATCCGTGGCAAAGAACCAGAACAGAAATAAACCTAGATCTTCTTCTTCGTCGTCACTATATCGTGTGTAGTCCCCCTTTCACAGTACTAGGAGCAATTAGGTGGACATGTAATACTTATAGAAGCGGAGAGAGGAGGAGGTTGGATTCCCTCACAGAAGTTTTTACTATATTGCTTAACTTAACTTATATATTGTTGGACAGATAGACCATCAGCCGCTTGGATTATGAAATGATGCATTGGCGGAAAGTCCTGAAACTAAAGTAGTAATGACAATGACTATTTGAAGCTGCTTTCAATTGGGGAGAAAGTTGGCTCTTGCTTGAGAGAGAGAGAGAGAGTAAAAGTAGTAGCGCTACTTTTCCCATTATGCTAAACTCGTTCTGTTCTGAGTAACAATATTACGATCACAAACTCGATACGCACTCTGCCCGCTTCCACCCACTGGAAAATATCGTTAAGTTTTAGGCAGTGGATGAGGTTCGTGGCATTACATTGACAGAGCCAAACTTTCTCCTGCCATACATTAAGCACATTGACTTGACTTGGCTGGGTTCTTGGCTGGCAAACAGACGGATAGACAATTGTGCCTCATTTTGTAATGAGAATTGGTGGTAAGTAATAAGAGAAGAAGAGCAAATTACACCAAACTGAGCGCATAATCCAATCCAATCTCCAATTTCACCAAGTTTAGTTAGTTAGTTAGTCAGCCGGTTGACTGGCATAGTTTATTCCACAAGTGATTGTGATATTATTACAGCTTTTTCAATACTAATATGCACTTATGCATTCCGTCTACAACTAGACCAGAGCATGTATGTCGACATTTTTCGCATTTCATTAAATTTCATTACATTCGCGAAATGTCAAATCAACTTATGTATGCGTCTACTTTTCTTGGAATACTTTCTATTTAATGGTGATAGCCTACTTCACAATGGTGAAAGTAATGCTGAATTTGGTGTCGTAAATGTTCATGTTTATTCCTCATCGTGCACAAGTACAGCATATGCGATATCGTTATTATTATTATTTTATATTAAGCTGTATCACATTAACAGATATGACCCTGCCTGTTTGGTTGGTGTGATGATGATATCATAACATTAAGCCGAAGGTTATCATTCCATACGGTTTTGGAGGAGAGAAAGCAGGGAAAGTGCAAAGTTGGCAGCCAGAGCCCGAGAGCCAGTGAGTAATTATCTGATGGCGAGAGAGAGAGAGAGAAGTGAAATGGAATGGAGAAAGGCAAATTAATTCTTCTTTGCAGTGGGAAATGTGATGATGGTAAATTAGTTGCTGACATTGCATTCCTTCACATTTATTCTGCATTCAATTCAATTCCATCTGTCCCCATTTGTTGTAGTGTGTGCTCGTTTGCATTTATTTAACATTGAAATAGTGGGGGCTCCTTCTGTCTCATTTCATTACATAATTCCTCCTCTCTCTCTCCTTCCCCATTGTTCTGTTTTCGAGAAAAGGAGCATATAAGTTCGTAATTATCTGTGGAGGAATAGCGTGGTAATAGTTTTAACTACTGGACAAACGCCCTCCAAGTCAAATTCAGACACGGTCTGGATGGATGGATGGAGTGTGTAAGCAGAAGAGGGTGTGTAATCTTCCCAGTTCTATTTGTAGTGGTCATGACAAATTAGTTCCTCACTTATTCCTCGCCGGTTGTCCCCCCGACTTGGAGAACAGTTTTTGTTGCAGCAGTAAAAGCAGAGAAACGTGTGTGTCTGTGTGTTATATGTATACTTCTTGTTTTAGTAGTTCCTCTCATTTCGTTATTTCTTTTCTTCTTCTACTGGCTGCTTGCTAAATTGTTGGAGGGGAAGTTGTAAAATTGTAAAATACCGCGGAGGGAATTACAAATTACACTCTAGTCTGATAATTAATGGAAACAGCAGCTTCAGTCAGCTTTCCCTCTCCTCTTTCTCAGTTTAGTTTAGAAAATGAGCATGATTTAAATTAAGAAAGAACGAAAGAGGTACATGTGAAGGAGAAGCAGCTCCATCCATCCAAACCGAACTTATTACATTTTGGGATGGTGAAAAATCTGAAGAAATTTGTTTCCCAGATGAACTGAGCTTATTTCTTTGTTTCTTTTTGGAACGTGTGGGTGGTGTTGGAATTAATAATAAGGCAGGACGACTGACTGCATGGGAGTAACACTGTTTTAGTGAGTGAGTGCACTTGTCGAATAAACTTCCGACTTCCTTCCGCACTTAAAGAATGCCGTTGGGAGAGAGGGAGGGAGGATGCAGTGCAGCTCAGGGCACTTTGATGGAGGAAAGCACACACACACAACCCATTTCTGCATTCACTATGTATGTGTGAATGTATGCATTATTACATTGCTTTCAGGAAGAAAGAGCAGAGCAAGGCCTAATGAGCAATTAGTATTGGCTACACGGCATACAAATGATGTGAGGGAAATAATAAGCCTAAAACAAATTTGACACTGGAGAGCAAAATGGTTTATGTAGTTGTGTTGTGCTCGTTCGTATTACATACTTTAGCAGAAATAAGCCTTGATCCCTAATAAATGTGGTAAATACTTATAATGGAGAAGTTATGTTGCTGTGTGAAGATGAAACAGTTTGTGTGGGTTTTTGTGTGTATTCATTCCATCATTCATTCCTTCCTTCCGTCTGTCCCAATAATGTTTGTCTCTCGAGATGAAAAGTCCCTTAATAGGGAGGAAGTGTGTTTTGGGTCTAAACTGATCGTAAATAGAGACGAACTGCTGAGCTGCTCGTCCTGCTGCCAAAGGATAAAGTATTTACAACTTTCTTGTCAAAAAGGGTTAACATTAAATCAGGCAAGTTCCTCTCTTTCTCTCTCACACTGTTGAGAAATAATGTTTTAAAAAGTCAAACCAAACCAAACCAGAAGATGGGAAAGTTTTAAAAGTCAAGTTGTATAGAATCTAAACACCACCACCCATCCACCCACCACCACACACTTTTGAAATTCGAAGCCAAATGAACTCTAACACGGGCTGGCTTAGACCCAAAAAATTTTGGACAACAAAAAAGACGACGACCAAAAATCGTGCCGCACTTTTAGTTTGTTCTTCTACTACTTCCTTCCTTTTGGGAACAGTTGAGTTGAAAGTAAGTAAGTGAATGGCGGAGGGAATTGGATATTAGCAAATGGCACGAAGAGAACAATACAACAAGGACAATGGCAAATAATACAACAAATACACATACACATGAGACAATATACCATAAGCGTTCCCCACTTTTTGTATGGTACGGATTGATGCTTGATTTTTTTGTGTTGTCTGAATACGTAGTACTTCAATGCGTCCAGAAATCGTCTTTTCCTTGACAAATGATCTCAGATCTCCTGTCTTTTCTTCTCCTTTTCTTCTTTCTTGGTTGATGGCATCCCTTAAAGAGGGAAGAGGAAGAGGTATGTATCATATGTTTGGTATTTTAGCAGGCCTCTCCAGAGGGACGACAGATAGATACACACTGTATTTCACTATTACTAGCTGAAAAGAAAGCAACGCATTTTGCATTCAGATTCAGACAATGCCAGCCATGCTCACGTCCTTCTCAGGCTCTTCCTTCCTTCTTTCTCTTTTTTTTTCTCCCACTACTCCAAATCATCAGAGGAGGATGTGGGTGGGTAGCGTATGTTGTTATTTTGGTGGTGATGGTTTGTGTAGTACATAACATTGTAAAATAAATAAATAAAACAATAGAAATTGGTTGGTTGGTGCAATTCTAGTGGAAGAGTGACACGACGCACAACAGCTATTCCAATACTTCCTTCATACGTGCGTATTACACAAATCATTAAAGAAGGGGGAATGTAAGTAAGCGAAGGAGAAAAATTTGTTGGAGAATCTATCCTTGTCACCAACCTCCACGTTTTCTTTTTCCCCTTTTCTTTTTCTTATTATGAGCAGTACAGAAGGCTGAAAATGTCCTTAGTTTTTTTCTTATGCCAACGAAGCAATGAGAATGAGCTTCTTCTTGGATCAGTAAGCATGGATGGATGGATGGAAGTCAGGCTGGGTGGTTGGTTGGAAATGTGAGCGAGTAAAGTATGAAGTGTAATGAAGTGAAGTATCTTCCTATATGTATTTACTTATTGCTCTTAAGTTTACTTATACTTACGATTCATTCAACGAGTAAAAGCAAAGAGAAAGTAGTGCGTGTACATGAGCACGAATCGTTCCATATGAGAAAGTGCAGATATGATGAACAGCAGCTTCAATAGAAACAGAACACTGATAAAAAATGGTGAATGTGTTCATTCCATATATATATACACGAAGCTTGTAAGAAGAGAAAACTCCTTAATTTTATGGAGGCACAATCTGTTCCTCAACTTTTGGCATATGTACTTAAACTATAACTTATCCAAATATGCATTAGCTGACATATATAACAGTGCATAAAAGTAATGAATAGAATCATGATCATCACACTTGTGTTGGGTGAAAGCGCACACACACTTCATCATTCGCAAAGTTAGGAGGAAGTTTGGCAAACTTATTGAGGAAATAATGACAGCTGTGGATGGATGGATGTGATGTGAGTGGATGATGTCTCAAAATGAGATAAAGACTAGAATTTGCTAGAAAACAGGGCCCAAGGGATAATCTTGAATATTTCATTCTTCTCTTTTCTCCATTTACAAATTAAATTAGTACTCAGGCAGGAAGGCAGGATGAAGAGGAAGTCATTTTATGCCTGTGCGAATCTCCACCAATCAACTGTACATATACTTTGGTAATAATAATCCCAATCGTAGACAGGATCAGTGATTGGGATTGTGCTCCATATTATTTATTACCGTCTTAGAATTGTAAATTGCAAAAAGCACGAACATCCCAAAGGAAGTAATACGGAACAAGTCAGTGGAAGCAGCGCATACTTTCACTTTCACTTCCTCTTTGCGAAATGGATGGCACTTTCTCCTGACAATGAACAGAATGAAAGCACATTATCAAATTCAAATCCAATTCCAATTTTCCAATAAGGTTTGATATGATAATATCCAACCCATTCTCTCTCTCTCTCTCTTCGACCCAACCAAACCAAACCCACCTCCTCGCGATTTTTCTTTCTTTCTCAACTTAATGAATTATGGCAAGGAATAAAATAGGAGAAAGTGGTGGTGCGGATTAGATTAGATTAGTGAGTGAGTGTAAGAAGTATATAAGCAAAGTTCAGGAGAGAGAGAGAATGATCGGATCGGAATTTCTCTTTGGTTCAAAAGACATGAAAGGGAATAATAATACTGCTAAAGCTTTATACATTCATTTATTCATTCATTTCCAGGTTGGGTTGGATTGGGGAATGAATAAATGACTAAAATAATGAGTGTTGGGTGACAAATGAGATTTAAATGTTGAGAAGGAAGGAGAAATAACCCATATCAATTGGAAGAACCTTTGAAAACATGGGTTTCCTTTGCGGTGTAGAATTACTGGTGTTCAATTCGGAATTCCTGGAAGAAGTAAAAGAAAATAAATGAGATTCCTTCCTCCAGAACTGCTTCTGCTTAATGAGATTCCGTTATTATGAAATGATTAGAATTAGAATTGACTCTTGTCTCCTGATTGCGAGAGAAGGAAAGAAAACCAAACCAGGTGAACTTGGATGTGGATTGGTTTGGATTGGAATTTCTGCATAGTTGGGATGAAATTGGCAATAATTTCGAAAGTGTCGGACAGAGGAATTGTCTCAAGTTTTGGGAAAACGACACAGTCTGGAATTGGAACAGAAGAGCAAACCAAGTCTGATCAGAATCAATTCCCATCAATGTGAAGGAAATCATCTAAAGAGAAGAAATACGAGGGAAGAGGAGTTGCTATCGATTAAACGGAGAAGAAGGGTTAGAATCCTTTATAAATGTTGCCCTCTCTTAAATTAGGAAGAACATGCATTCAGTGAGTGAATTGACGCAACCGACCAACTATTCGAACCAATATACAAGAAAATATACTAAATTGATCCTTGATTCCCATCACGGATAAGGAATAATATGTATATCTAGGCGAATATCATACTTATCATGCACACATCCACATCGAGAGAGAAAGTGAATTGATCTGGTTAACAGAACAAATTCTATTTATGCTATTCTATTCCATTTCTGACTTTCTCTTCTGGTTCGGACACTGTGAGGAGTTGGCACATTGACTTGACTCTAATTTTCCACTTGGTTCGCTTCTTCTTCTTGCCGTCTTACTTAGCAGAATAAATATACAAAGTGGGCCAGCTTTTCTGCAAACTGTTTTCTCCAGTCAAATATTATTATCGATAGAATATCCTACTCTCCTCTTCCTGAAGCATATTACATATCCGGAATGAATAATGCTAAATGTTGGAATTATTTTCTGTTAGTGTTACACGAATTCATTTCATGATAACCGTTTGTAGATTGTTCGTTTCTGATAGTGAAAGTTCTACTCATTTCAGTTCTCTTCTGATATATTTCGTAGTTGGCGACAGTTTTAGGGTGGTTATTTCACATAGCTTTGCTTTCTGTTGGGTTTGATCAATATGCCGATGCTGTGACTATCTGTGGATGGTGTGGTGGTTAATTGTTGAGAACATAATATTACGTTATCTGTAGCATATACTAGAAGTTAGTTAGTTTAGTAAATGAGGAAACGACGTGTGACGTAAAGTTGGTGGGAAATCTTATCGTATTGAAGATGGGAAATGTGATGTAACAGGACTGGATAGATAAGAATTCCATCCATCCCTGCTTGTTTTTTCTTCATTGATTGAACGGGATGAGAAATTGAATGGTGAAGAAGAAGAAGAAAATCTAATTTCACTTTGTCCAATCTAATTCAATCTAATCTAATCTATCTCTATTTTTATAGTGCGTATACCATATATTATACATCAACCGCATGTACCATATACATAGTATAGTATAGCATGGCACACATAGCATGTATGTAATAATGCTCTTGCTTCCTGGTCGTGTTTGGTTTGGTTGGTTGGTATGGACAGGAGACAAATACACTTCAATTCATTGTATCAAACAGACACTAATTTAATTTAATTTATTTGGTGAAGTGAAATTATGGATACTTGAAAGAGTCACTGGATGGTTAGTTGGACAGGAAGTGGGTAATGAGTCTGAGTTGGGTTGATGTCGACGTTGATGCAATCGGCTGTGACTCGTTTAACTCTAATTTTTCTGCATGAGTTAGTTACAATGTTATATGCAGTTGCACAAATTGCAAATTCTTGCCATTTTGTTGAACAATGAAGTTGGTAAATGAGAATGTTTGCAATTATTATGAAACAAGAGAGGGTAACTATTTAACAGAACTTTTAGATAACATCCTTTAATATACGTGGTTGGTTTGGTAGTGTCTGCGAGGTAATTGTCTTGTTGAGTTGTTTTCACCATACACCGTTTAAATTACCTGCTCATTCATCTATCATTTTCTTCTGCCTCACCTGTCAAAACATAAGTGTAAATATACAGACTTGGTAATTTTATCTGTGACACACCACCCATCCACTCGCTCACCCTTCTAAGGACCGAGGTATTATATTATGTAACTGCACAGATAATTGCGCGATATTGAAGTTTCGTCATTCATTTATTTGTTTATGATACACTTCCTTCTTCCCGGTATTGTACATATGTCCTGTTATTAACAGATTGTGTGTGGACTCATGAGTGAAATTGGATTTGTTCATTGTCTGTGATTGTTGCATTGTAACTAATCCAATCCCATCCAGCCATTATTGTACTTGCTTTGTTTACCTATTACCTACTCTTTGTGGAGTCTAATTCAAAGGAAAATTACAAGTTAGCCATATGGAAAAATCGACATTGATGAAATGAGATGATGACAGATGCAATGCTGCACAAGAACATGTAATACACCAGAAATGACGAAATTAGATGGATGACTCATTTAATGTTGGGGTAGTTAATTGGTTTGTTG
>JAQFZJ010001073.1:0-12934 GCA_034695645.1 Folsomia fimetaria
ATAATGTTTCATTTAAAGCCATTATTGACCTCTATGCCAAATTTTAGCCTCCTATGACTTTTTACTAAAATCGACATGGGTGACCCAATAGGGTGCCTGCGGACAATGTTTTCTAAATTTTCTTTCACAATCCTTCGTTGCAAGCCATTTGGGACTTCTGTGGCAAATTTCAACGTATTCCGACAATTTCGAAAAATCCAAATTGTTCAAACAAAAGGGTCCCCCTTTGGTGTTGTCCTCTCCACCCCACTCAAATGACCCCCACCGGCCCCCCTGTGGACCGATTTTGCCCATCTTCGAACTCATCTCCTCATTTTGCATGTACTAAATGTGTGCAAATTTCAAGTCGATCGGATAAGTTTTACGGGAGTTATCGCGAGACAGACAGACAGACATGAGGATTACAGTAGCCCTGGGTCGGGCTAAAAATGCATAAAGGGCGAAATGAGAAAGTGCCTGTCTTGGGACAGGCTTAGAAATGGCTAGTCACTAACTAGTAGTTAGTAATAATCATGATCTATCAAATGAAGCGGAATGTCCGGAAAGATATATATTGTATTGTGCATGATACGCGTCTTGTTTTTTTAAGCATGCATGTTTAAAACATGCATGCTTATTTGTACTTATAAAACATGATGTTTTATAAGTACAAATACAAAATACTTAAACTTCTTATCCAAACCTAACCCTGGAGTGAGTGGAGAGTAAAAAACCCGGAGCAAGAGAACATCTGTTTGACTGCTCACTCTCTCCAAATGTGAAATGACAACATCACCCAACTGTGTTACAAAAATTAATAACAATAAATTAATTATAATAATCCCATCTGTTATATATTATCATTCATTATCCAAAGGAACAAAGGTATATTTTTTGTACTAAAATAGTTTTTGTTTTGTGTTTAAAATATTGCAGCAGCTGTGAATTAACTTTGAAATCTAATTTAGGTTTATTAATATCGTATTTTGTTTGTTCTAAAAAGGGGTTATCCCATTTATAGATGTCTTACGGAAAAAAATGTGTGATTCCAAGCTGCACACGGGAAACCAGACAAAAAATGGCGAATATATCGTACCACAAGTAAGCAAGTTTTATTTGTAAAGATTGTATTCCTTTCACGGAAATAAATTGTGATGATGAATATTAATATAGTAGTTTAATTAACCTCCTCAAAAAAATAGGTTTCCTTCTTTCAAAGCTCACTACAAAATGCGGGCAAGATGGGTCGAACTCCTTAAAAAACATGGATGTTCGGATTCCGCACTAAATAACAATCCGAAAATATGTTCCCGACATTTCGAGCCTACCGAGTATTATATGGCAACGAGAAGACTACTCTGCCCCACTGTTCTACCTTCTTTACATCTTCCTACTCCAACCTGTTTTTTGTGTGGGTGTGCCTCCTCCCCCGCGACAAGGTCTGCTGACGATGAGATCGAATTATTTAAGACTTTTGTCAGACAATTTGTGAATTGGAAGGATTCTGGAGAAAGTACAACTTGTGAAGGCTGTAGAATCGTTATTGCCCAAGTTTCGACCCTTCACCAAGAAATTGAAGTGATCCAAGCGAAGATTAAAGAGATTGTGATAAATTCTGTGCAGAAAACAAACCTCCATAACAATAATAGTGACCTGGAAAGCGTTACAACGGCCAATAATATATTAGGACGACCCGATTGTTTAGAACATGATGGTAAGTCAGAAGGTTGAGAATTTGGGAGATGTGGAGGAATTGGTATAGTTCTAATTTAATATTGTTTGCAGCTATCACCACCACATCATCTTCCGTACAAATCAATTCAAAACAAGACGATAACATTCCTTTGGATGAGGTAGAAGTAAAAATGGAAGAAATGGATTGTTCCGTAGTTGTGTTACCCCCTCCACAAGATGGTGACAGTGTCATTCCAAGTGGAGAGGAAATAAATCATGAGACTTTAAAAGATCAGAACGAGGTTCCAGAACAAGAAGACCTTGTCATGGACGAGTCATCGTCCGAAAACGACACAAGCAGCACTAATACTCATTTCGTCTGCCGCAAATGTGGCAATCTATTCTCAACCAGGAAGAATTATGTGCTCCACGAAGTCCTTGTGTGCAAAATATCATGGCCACCGTATAAGATGCATAATTTGGGGATTTACCTACGCAGCTGTGATTTTCCAGGCTGTGATGAGCACTTCCTACATGCTACAAACTTGGAAAGGTTGGACAGAAATATTAGAATTGTTTCCACAGTGGTAAATAATATGTATTAATTAAGTTGTACCTAATTTTAGGCATAAAAAAGAGTCCCACAATCACGAAGCTCGACCTCTGGAGAACTGTGCAAGAGATGCACAGAATAAATCAAATAATAAGTAAATTAATATTAAATACTTTCATGCTGAATAATAATCTGACTGAAGCAACAATCTGACTCGTTATCATCTGCAGGAATGCTCAGGAGGTAACTACGACACAGAACAACTTTCCAAACTGTAAAAAATGTGGGAGATCAGTACCAAAAGTCCTGATTCAGTGGCACGAAGGGAAATGCCTTGAATGATTCATCTTCTAGTGTGCATTGAATTATGTCTTTTGAAAACAAAAATTAGAATTAAATAACACAGAATGTAGTCAATGTATAAGTATAACTCTGGTGGTTCTTTCTGGAAATAAATTACTTATGTACAATTTAGCTGTAAATGTGTGTGCATATCGATAATGAAGTTCAATTATAAAACACTTTAGCAACAGGTCTGGGTAATTTAAGCATCATGAATTGTTCATATTGTCTGGGTTGGTATGCATTATAAGTAATTTGTGGCTTACCAACTCGCGTTCGTTTTTTAAAAACTGGGAGCTCATTTACTATACACAACAACACACACACAAACCTTATTTGTGAAAAAGTCTCATGAGTATCCGCCATCCGCCCGCACGTCCGTCTTGCGTTCGCTCAAACAAAACCGATCGGGTTCAAAATTTGAACTTCAAATTTTGAACAGTTGTAATATAAGCCAAGAGTAAGGTCGAGTTCGAAGATGAGCGAAATCTGAAAACTGGGAGACCCGTGGCACCCTTAACAACCCAACCCACACTGGTAAAGTGGATTACATAGATTCATGGTTGTTTTGTTTGTTTGTTTGTTTAGCTTTATTACAGTCGAATTGATCTCAGTTACAAGAAACTGTTCTCCCATCATGGACTGCTACAAACTAACAGCGTCAAGTACTAACTATAATAATAATAATAATAATCGTAGAATAGTATTCATTTATCAGTTTAATTTAACTTATATAATAACAATTAAGAGGTTATAACTATGGTCGGTGAGTTATAAAATTTTCATTTATCAGCAATGCAAACTGACATTTATCCATTTTATTTGATTTTAAATTTCTTGGGAAAGTGTTCCATAAGTTGGTCGCCCTATAACAGAATGATTGTTTAAATTGTGTATTATTATACGATATAACTAGTAAATTTTGGGATACGTTATCTTCCCTGGCAGAAAAGTTAAAATGGTTTACTATGCTTGGGAACTGTTCTCTCAAGCTTAGGAATTTGAAAGTTGACATCAAAATAAAATACTCAATACGTTCTGACACAGTCAGGATATTACATTTTTCATGCAGGTCATACATATTGATTGATCGGCTAAGTCGCAGTAATTTACTTTTGCGGTAGTATCTTTCATATTACTACACGAGTATTTTCGTGTGTATAGCTTAGATAGTTTGGGGTAGAAGAAAGACTTGATAATATTGTCGATTTTCTTCTGTAAAATCTGCAGTTTTGACTCATGTATACAACCCCACACTTCAGCTCCATAATCAATGTTTGAGAATATGAAGCAGTTTAGCAATTGAACGAATACATTAAATGGTACAATTCTTGATATATTATTCATCGCACCTATCGCACTGCTTAGTTTTGAGGAAAGGTGGTCGAATTGGCGGCAGAATGACATGTGTTCGTCTAAGAAAACTCCTAAATATTTATAGGCCGATACCATTTCAATTTTTTGGTCATGTAGCGCGATGTGGGTTCTTTTTTCAATTGCGTCTTGCTTATTGTGGAACATTGTGAATTTAGTTTTGTTGTAATTTATGGTAAGGAACATGGATGAGCACCATTCTTGAAGGGATTCGAGCGCATTTAAAAGCTGTTCAATTATTTCATTTTCGTTCGTTCCGTTGATGTAGTCTCACAATGAATGTTGATGTTGTGTTGTGAGGCAACAAATCATGTATAAATAAAAGTATACAGTTTCTTTTAAATATTGCAAGAAATAATGTTGAATGAAATAAGCCTTCACTCTACTGACATACCAGTCCCCTACGTACTGGTTTTGCTCATCTTCATCTGTATTCCTCACCTTGCATATATAATAAGTTTGTGTTAGCCGAATAAGTATAAATGGTGATCGTTAGACGGTCCGACGGGTTCCTAACACCCGACCCATAGCACATAGGCTTTTCATGGGTCTTTCATAATTACCCGTGAACAAAATAAGTATTATTTGTACTCATTTATTGCCATTCAATTATGTTTAGTTTTTTTAAACGCATGATGCAATTGGGTCCTTACACGGAAAACCAGACCACCCAGGAAACATTCCTGTAACTTTTCGTTGTATGTAGCTTGAATTTCATGCTAAAAAAAGTATAAGGCGAAACTGAAATACTTAAATATTTTGCAAGAAGCAGCGACAAATCTCAAAAGGCCATATAGAGTTGCTTGACGCAGGTTGTTTCTTGCTTCAAATGAACTCGTGAAGTATGAAGGGCATGGGAACGTGGATACTTGCGCTGAAAGGAAAAAAATGAAATCTCTGCGGCATATGGACATAATATGTAGTTGTCATTATGTATTAGGATAGAAATAGCACCATACATAGGCGGGTGTTTTCTTGTGGGGGCCAGGGGATGAATTTCAAAACCAGCAAAGCAACCCCCTGTCATACATATCACGACATAAAAGAAGAAGTAAGATGTGGAATTTCTCCCCCATGTTCCTCTTTTTTGAACAAGTACATAACATGCATGATAAAAACTGCCATCATCGGCCTTCACTCTCCCTTCACTAATAAACCTGATTTAAATACACAATTATTTTCAAAATTATTTCAATGATCAAATCAGTTTACACATGAAATAATCCCATTGAGATTTTATAAATAAATTGTTATTCAAATTGATACTCGTATCAACATTTCGTAGGGATTCAACTAATTATATGTAGCTTTACTGAACCCAAATTTAAGTTGACCACACAATATTGGTGAGGAGTGTTTCTCAGAACGCATTGCAATCATTTCCCTTCCACTTTCCTCATGATAGGAGGATATATGACCGCGTCGTAAAGGGTGCAATCAAAGGTTTCCACGCTCCCACACCCGTGGCGGGGAATGTTGTCCCACCTTTGTCGGAAAGCAATTCCGCAAATTGCTGGAACAAAAGTATTTAGTCAGCAAACGAAACCAAATAATAAGTGGGATACTAATTTTTCAATGCAAATGTCATTCCACGACACCCCAATTTCAGAATCGGAGAACGCATAATTTAAAACCGTCCACATTTCCGTAATCGCAATTATCTGAAATTCATATCTCTATAAATGCTTAGCGAATTGTAATTCACTTTAATAAATAACGTGCAAGATGTCAAAATCTTGACTACCACTAAAAAATAGCGAATCCTCTTCACTAATATATGTATATTAGTAATTCTTTTTTATTCTGTAATACGTAATACGTACGAGCTTTTCTTCACTGCTGCTTTGTGAAAAATGTCGACTCATTAGTATTAGCTAACGGATGACATTTTATGAAGGGATTTCTAATAATGAATGATGCAAACAAAGCACCTTTTCTTCGCAAGCTGCCACTAGGAAAATAGAGAAATAGTGATAACGTAATACACATCAAAAACACTATTAATACAAACCCAATTTATCTGCGTGAATAATCTTCTTATATTTTGGTTTCGGTCCCAACAAAAAATAGTGACGGTGGTGATGTTTAGTTACTTTTAATGGAAGCAATACGCAATCATGCGCTTGCTGTCAGTGTAGGAAGGTGAGGAGAAAATAAAGTGAGGAGATTACAGTGTCATCTCCTCACTTTGCTTTGTATTTGATTTATTTTCATTCCGTCTCATTTGAAAATGAATTACAGTTTTTTAGTTGGGCAGTGAACTTGTCAGAATCTGTTTGTGAGGAATCTATTTTTCTCACTCTTCTAATATTACTAAATTACAGATTTCCCTTCCCACAGTTCTATTAAATGTATTAAGAAATGGAGACATTTTATTATTGCCGCCGTCATAAATTCATCATCTTCTTGATAAGCTTTATAATTCATTTCCACAAAGTACAATTTTACAATTATTACAATATATATAATTAAAAAATAAATAAATCATTTTCTATTTGACTCTATTAGGAATGCCGTGCCCAATTTACTTTTATTCGCGATTGTGACCCATTGCAAGTCCCTCACAATGTACCGGGATATTTCCTCATACATTTTGTTACCATTCATGCGGTTACAGTCTCATTAATCCAGATCCTAACGCGTTCGAGATGTGCACAGCGGCTGGAATCTGTATTTGTAGTTATGCTTGTAATAGTCCAGTAAGAAAGATCATTACTCTTTTCATATTTTTTATGATGCATATTTTATTTTATTGATTTACTCAGCCTCCATTAATTCAATTTGGGAACAATTGCCCTCCATTCGCTTCTGATGAACCGGACCCAGATCTAACCGCTTCACCCAGATGCGTTACCGATTGTGCTGGAATATGCCCGGGTGGGATTGGAATGATTTGTGGGGAAGTCAACCCTATTAATGGAGATCCAAATGCCTTCGCAAAAATTTGCACGTGCTTCTGTCCTCCGCAAGTTAATAAACATCCTAGAGCAACTCCATCAATATGTGTGAAAGTAACTAAAAGTTAATATTGATTTTTTTTTTAACTTTTAAGCCGTGTACTATGCCCACGACAACGACGACAACTACTACTACACAACCTACAACTGTTGCCACGACAACGATGTCAAATGGTGTTATGGTGGTGAAGAATCCATTAATACTGGGATTGCCTAGTCTTGCCATATTCAAAGTGTTTGTAGGGATTGTGCTAGGTTTTAAATTATTCTTGTGGTGTTTATTTCAATTTTTGATGTGCTGTTGTTACTTGTATTATGTGTGGTGTAATTCGGAAATGCGGTAGGTTGCGTTATGTAGTTTAATTACGCAATATTATTTACATTTATGATTGACATGTATCGTGCAGTTACCAAAATCAAATGCGTGTCTGAGAACCACATGGAATTTAAAAACTTTTATCATAATTTTTATTTACTTTCAAATAAGGTATCATTCAGGCTCGTTGCTATCAAACATAACCAGATTGTAGTTACTTTGAGTCGTAGTAGAATTCTTTTGTCGGAATCGTTGGATGAATATTATTACAATTCCTAATATAATGGATGCCACACCCGTCGCCAACATAACCCAGCTCAAAATTTCCCAAATTTGGCTTCCCTGCTTGCGCAAACTCCTCTTAAGTTCTTCAGCCTCTTGCCGCGTTATCATAATTGGCTAGAAAAATGTGATTAATTAATTGTACAAATTTAAGTGTATCACCGATCTCGATTAAATCGCATGTATTTTAACAGACCTCCTCAAACCACATAATTGGAAGGAGTACACGACGAACTCTCTTCAGTTGCGGAAAAACACCGTTGCTCTTAATCATTATGTTGCCCTGGACACGTCTTTTGGCCTCCAACAGAACTCCACTTGTCTTGTTTTTTTTCATAATAAATGAAAACAGAAAGCAAACTTCTTAACGGAATAAGGGTAAAAATAAAAACATACCGGCTCCAGCGTTATAAAACTCTCATGTTGTGACCGATTTGGCATGAGACCCTCAATCCCATTCAAGTATTCTTTATCAGCATCCAAAAAATGTGGGAGGGAACCGTAGATAGGACTGACTGATGTAAGGAATTAGTATTAATTTATACCTTGATTATTAATACTCCAAATAATAAATTCACCTACATTTTCTTAATTGGAAAACCCCTGATCTCGGGCAATTATCATCAGAAACCCAACAATAGCAGGAATTATCTGGAAATGTTTCCGGATCTTGTAAATTTGTGTTGGAAAAGGTGAACCGATACCCGGGTATTCCATTTGTCACCGAATCAGAGTCATACTCAAATGTAAATGAGCGTTTAATGATGTGATCGAAAATTGAGAGTTTGTGATCCCTAGTGATTCTGGGTGGATATAGAGTAGAAAGGCTTCCGTTAAGCATATTACAAAACCTGTCGTCATTCCAAAGGTCAAGGTGGGATTTCCCATTAAAAGTTGCAACCTTCCCGAATGTAGTGGAGTTTTTGTAGTCAGCATAAACTGAGATAGGATCTCCAGTTGTTCCATTTCTCTAAAAGAAGAAGTGCTCAATATTAGATTATGCAAATATCAATAAAAATGCAATCTTGTCTTACATTGTATAAAGCTCCATAAGTGTGGTTTGGAAACAATCCTTGTCCCGCAAGATTCGACATAACGTGATACATAAAATGAACTTTTTCTTTAAATTCTTTATTAAATAGGAATTCGTCCACTGACAGGTTCACGAATACCGGCTCCTCTGAAAGAAGGTCATGTAGTGCTTCAAAAACTGTGTTCCGTGCCCAGACTGGGACTGCCATACCCATGGCGAGAAATGCCTTAAGATGTGAAATTTAGTTATTAAAGGAAACCACAATGTGGAAACATAAAGAAACGAGCGGTGCCGCGCGCCTACGGCGCAAAAAATTATTCGATGTAAAACTGTCCCTTCCTTGGACTCGACCACATGTTCTGCTTTTCTCTTCTCCTCATTTCTCCCTTCTCCGCGATGGAGCTGTTTTCATCTCGACCTCCCGTAGAAGAGAGAAATGAGGAGAAGCGAAATATGAGAGTTAGTGGGCCGCGGCGGGGTATCTCTACATACAGAGAATCAAACTTTATATATAGTAGAAAAATGGTACCTACGATAAATGGTATGTTTGGCACTGTAATCCTCTCATTTAAATCACTGCTGGATTTATCACGTCGGAAATAATAGTTGTTAACCGGTTGGTAGCTAATTGTATCGTTTTCCGGGTGTAGTATTGCATTTGTATTGTTCACGAAATGCCTTCCCGCAAATATACAAATTAAAAATCATGCTTCCATATTTTTAAGTTTCATTTTACATACTCAAAAACATAATGCCCCATGTTTCTAACTTCAGGTTTTCCGCCGCTTAAAATTTCTGAGGGATTCGTAATATTAAAAATATGGAAAGTCGCAAGTCTAGGATTTGGGTTTGCTTTCCATTTTTGGAAGGCTTCAGGGTTATTCATCAAATCATATTGCTATATTAAAACAAGTATTAAAAAGATTTAGTTAGAAGATTAGAAGATAGTTAAAATATTTAGTAATAAGTTTTAAAATTTTTGAATACTACTTCAGATAACGTGTCTTTAATTGACGAATGCTGGGACGGGAGAAATCTTATCAGTCCTGATATTACAAAAAGTATCACTCCTGTCGTCCATAGCAAAATTGACAGGTTAATGTGCATGATTTAATTAAAATTCTAGTCTAAAGTAGACAAAAGTTGTTTGATTTAAAATTCAGTAGATTAACAGCTTCAATGGAACAGAGGAACAGCCGGCCGGGTATAATATAACCAAGCGATTAGTTTTGCTTAGTAGTGTTAAGTGAATACTGAATACGTTTAAGTAAACGTATCTTAGTTAACGTGGAAAAATTCGCCCACATAAGTATGAAAGAAAGATCAATGTTTGACCCTTCCATCTCTTCGATCATAAATAAGATTGATATACCCATAATCCACATATCTGCATAATATGGCTCATCATTGCCTCATTCAGTTAAATATATATTCATGGTGTTACGTATTTCTTGTAATCTAATTCTAAGAACAATACTGTCATACGTGGAAACCTGTCGCTGTGAAACTGTGAAAGATGGTCATGTTATGTTCTTGTTCTGGTAATTTTTCTTCGGTGAGGCAAAAAAGTTACCATGGCCCCAAAGCGACGAAACGGTGCATTATTGAAGACAAATTAAGGGGACAAAATTATCAGATAATTCTATTCGCCAGGGTCTTTGCAATTTGTATCTGGGAAAAGTCTATTATTAGGGCATAAAAACTCAATTCTAAATTTTGAAATTGAATTTTAACCAATTTTTGCAATGATGACCTATCAAGAAATGTTGTGTGCAAGATACGCGTCATTTCAGACCAACATGAAGTAAATCGGCTAAAAATTAGAAAGTTTTAGTGACACCAATTATTTCTGTTTAAAGAAATACATCATTTTAACATGTTATCATGTTAACTTATTCAACTTTAGTTACCTTAGTTACCGTAAACCAAGCAATAGCAATGCAGCAGATGGAATGACTAAATTGTTTAATATTGCAAAAATCTGTCATTGAAAAATGCAATGATGTCCAAGAAACTGTCATAATTGCGGTTGTGCTAAATACATTTATAAAGCGTGATTAAAAGAATTAAAGAAAAGACTGAAAAAAGTAGACTTAGGTAAGGCACGAGCAAAACTATAAAACAAGAAATCCTCTCCAACTTGGACCAATGATTTTGCATAATTTTCATCGCCTCACGAGGCTAATATTTATACCCGTTATACGCCCTAGTCTACTTTGTAATGTAACACGAGAAATTAGAGTGGTAAAAACTTGCGTCATTGAGACTTACCTAAGGTACGTTACTCTGTTTGTTGGAATGGTTTATTTTTATCAGGGTTCCTGGGGTGGGTTTTTGTGGGTTTTAGGGTCAGGACCCGAAAATTTGGTCAAATTTAATGAGATTTACAAAATGTGTATAAAATGGTTAAATTTTCATTTTTGTAGTAAGTCCAATAAAAATGAAGAATTATTTTCAAGTGTATGGACCAAAACCCTCATAAAATAGCTTTGAAATCAAGAATTAAGTCCAAATTAGGGTTATTTGATAATTTCTTAACGTTAGGTCAGATCCCAAAGTACCCCAGACCCAAGAACCCGAAAAACCCATGGGTCGGGTTTTATTGCCATTTGGGTCGGGTCATGGGAACCCTGATTTTTATATAGTTCCTTACTAATCATACATGTATTTATCTAAAAAGGCAAGCCGGTAAATATATTTCGGGCGGACGGATGATGCGAAATTACTTTCATTGTAATATATCTCGGTGGATCAACCCAGTAATAGGAATAAGAATGTTACGGTTAAGAACAATTATGGAAGATATGGATAAAGCAGAATCCTTACGAAAAAATGCAACGTTTGAAATAAAAATGGTTTCCGGTTATTTTTGCGATAGTTGTGCAATTATTCGATTTACACAAACACAAATGGTTCTTGAGTCGATTTTTGGTTCTGTTCGTTCCCATGATTCAATGCTAAATGAATATTTCAACGCTCTATACTTGCATTGCACTGTGTAATTTACCCGCCATCGTCATCAGAAGCTCTATTTCACTAATTTAAACAATTCGTTACATTTGCCTTTAAAAGTATGACAAAATTGTATGCATTATGTATATATCTTGGAACGCAAGATTATTAAATTACCATCAATTTATTGATTCCGTGGTTACCGAAATACGCGACAATTTAATTGTACACAGAGCAGTGAATGACAGAGCAAACTAATATAATTTGTGAGGAAATGGAACTCAAAACTCACTGAGTTTACCAAAAATATATTGCCAGTTTGTGCTCTTTAATAAACGCTTTCATTATTTCTTTCTCCACCAGCCCGATCTAAATTATAAACAAAACAAATTGTTTAGAAGTTTAAATGTATTATAACAAGTTTTTCGTCAAAAAAGAGTCAAAAATTACCCCAACTCCAATTTCTACACTTTCAAACTGTTTGCATAACAAAAAAGCGGCCTTGGTCTCCTCAGAAAGGGCGTTAATCTTGCATCCTACCCTTGCATGAAAAATAAAGGACACCGACTTTGGTTCTAGAAATATATGAACAACTACCAAAATGCGTTTGAAAAAAAAATTTTTAAACACAAACCTTTTACAGTTGAGAAACAATTCAAAACATATTCCACGTAAGCGAAATCCCGAATTCCCACGAATTTCAATCTCAATTTCTTTAGTTTTTTCCAGCAAGCATATGACTCAATAATTTGGATCAACTGCCGATTTTTTAAACCAGGACAATCGACATTGAATCCAAACTTCAGCATCTCCACGTTTGGAAATAGTTCCGAAACTCGGTTAAACACTTCAGAGTCGGCGAGTTCAATGGTTGAGAGTTTCAACGACACAATCCCATTATGTCGTTTCCACAAATTTGTCAAGAAATCTTTAGCCGTATACGTAACAGAGTCTGAATGGATGACAATGTTCTTCAGTTTTGGGAGATACTCTTCGCATAAACTGCTTTGAATGCGATACATATCGCAATCAAAGATGGTGAGGTTGACCAGGTTTGGCATCAAGGGTAAACAAAACTGAAACTAAAGAAACAAATCAAAGAAATCCTTGCGCATGATAATCGTTTTTCGTAAATTAGTTAATATAACTCACATCATCATTTAATATGTCACTTAAGTTGTTACAACTCAGGGTCATATCCTTAATTGTCTTCCGAGCCGATGCCAACATGGCTTTGACTTTTAACAAGTCTACATTTGTGTAGCTCAAATGCCACAAATTCTTCAGTTTGCACACCTGCGACAAGTCTGGGTAAACATTCCCCCATATTCGCAAGACTTCCATGTTTGGCGACGCATTAACTAATGACTGTAAAATGGACTCATCGGGTCCACTGGTAAAAATTTGCACATCTTGAGTGGATGGACGCACCCTCCAATCCGGACAGGGTAAAGAATTTACGCCTCCTCCAC
>JAQFZJ010001074.1:0-12914 GCA_034695645.1 Folsomia fimetaria
TCAGTATTGTCACTTGATTTAGAGGTCTCAGGTGCTTTTGAGAAGGAGTTTGCTAGCACATCATTAATTTGAGCCGTGTCCGTAACTTTAATATTATTAACAGTCAATGAGGTAATAGGTTGACAAGGTTTACTTCTAAAGTTAGTAAGACAATTTACAGTATTCCATAAACTTTCAGAGTCAACAGCTTGTTTAAATCGAGTTTTAAAATAGTCTGACTTACATTTCTCTCTCGCGTTCTTCCGTACTTTCACCCACCTACTGTTTATGCCCTCCTGGTGTGAAACGAATTGAATACACAGATCTAGGTGCACCAAAAAAATCAGATAATATAATGATGATGATTTTTTCAAATCGTTCAACTCAATAACAATTGTGTTCTTCTTGTGTGGCAATATAATGGCTCTTTTTTTATTCTTTGGTTACACATAGTTCAGACATACACTATAAATAAGTAAGTACTTATTTAACTCAGTTCAATACTGTGTTGATTAAATCTGCCTCTTCAAATATTTATATTTTTGAGATAATTTTGGGCCGTTGGACGGTGCAGGTGCAACAGGGCAGATGATTGAGAAAGAAGTTTACTTTGTTATTTATTTATTATATCAAGATTTTTATTTATATTATATTTATACATATATTATATATATAAACTAATCTATGTGAATATTACAAAATATGACATTGTCTATCAATTGCGACCTTAAGATACAACATATGTCTTCTTGTCCTGACGTATCTGATTCCTATGACTGCCATGGCCATCTGTTACGGTTCAATGTCTTGGGAGCTGTGGTTTACTCAGGTTGGAGAAATCACTCAACGTCAAATCAACTCGATGATTGCAAAAAGAAAGGTAAGGAAGCTTTCTATTTTCTTGTCTAAAATTGGAAATCCATCCCTCTGTCCGGATATTTTGGTTGTTTTGAGATGATTAATGCCAGCAAACATTACTCCTCAAATGTTTTCCACCGAGTAAACGTGAAGGAAGTTGTTTTCCAAGGATTTATTGCATTTGGGTGCCAAACTACATTAATGATAATGGAACAATCTAATTCTCAAAGGCATTCTCCGTATCAAATATGGAATATTTTATTCTTGAATCGATTGTACACACGTTCCTCTCTAATGTACAAAGTATGCGCTTTAGTGAACGAACACATAAGACAAACAATGATGCCACTCCGAGTTGGGAATGCAATATGAATAAACTTGAGCAATGTGGATGTAAAAAATAAGTGAAATCAAAAATTTTTTAGTCTAAAATCCATCTCGCAGTTTAACACCGTATTCTAATTTTCGTGATCGTCCAATTCTCTAAATATTTCAAGGTTGTGACCTTTTTTACCTTTAGGTCTTAAATCTTACTCATTTATGAAGGGATGTGTCACTTGATGTTATAGGATAGTCATTTAAAAAAATTGTATTGTGACCTTTGACCCTGAGGGAAATGATCTGTAGGATGAATACAGTTAAATATAGGTGTTCCACTGTCAACAGACAGACGCACAGAGCGTTTCCATAAAGTGGTTTCATCCTGTTATATAATAAAAACTGGTTCAAGTGAATCGTGACGAAAGGGGCATGTTTTCCTTTCAATGCTCCCCAGAGACTTTCTTCAACTTAGAATACTCAAGACACCGCAATAACCTCAGCAAATGTGTAGAAAAAGGTAAAGGTGGTTTTATACAAGAAAAAATCTGAAAGTCCAGGCATGTGCAGCTAAAATAGATCATTACGCAAACATTGTTAAATGTATTGTTAGAATAGAAAGGAACGTGAAACGTGAATAATATGGTAGTTATGAACACAGAGTTGTGTGAGATATGCGTCTTCAAATTGATATATATTGTCTAACTAATCAAAAAAGTGAATCAAAGAGCCTACTATATTTTTGCAATGTATGGCAACAAGTGTTCTGCTCGGCGTAATTTGCATATAACGATTTGTTCTGGAATAATTGAACATCGTTTTATGCTTTAGTGAATGTTAATTAAAGTTGTCAACTGCTACTTCTAAGAGGGAAAGCACAATTCAGAAGATCAAAAGAATTTCTTCTGTGTGCAGATGGAGATAATTTTTGCAACAACCATAATATTCCTTTCATCGTTCAGGATTCAGAAAAGATCAAAAATAGATTTTAATACGAGTAGGACTGTAGGGATAATGTCATATATAATTAGTGTACAAAAGCTTACCTGCTGCAATTGATGAGAAAAATCTCAAGTTACCCACGCCGGTGTATGAATCCCTTTTCTTGGGCGTGCTGGTTATTGATTTAGTATGTTGTCAGACAGAGATCAAGGAATAATAATCATATTTCTATTGAATGCACTCAAGTACACGCAGACATTGTATATCTGTTCGGGTTAAATTATTATGTAAATAAACCCAATATAAATGGAGAGATTGACGGATTAAGGATCCTCCCAACAAGGAAAATTATTAAGTGAGACGTTCAAATATGTATTTTGAGCAATAACTGGCCACAATGTATGTAACAATATAATTTAAAATTATGATAATTATCTACAACAACGTAAATATTAACTTACTACTACACAACCAACCATTATTGGATGAAATTATATATACGGATTACGTGGTCTTGGTCTCTTGAATTTAATCCAATTATAACGTTGTGAAGATTATTTTGTGAAGATTATTTTGTGAAGATTACTGAAGATTATTTTGCACAGACTCTTTCTGTAAATAAGAAATGGCAGACCTCTGGACGAAGTTGGTCCTATGCAGTAATCTTGCTTTCTCTATACATGCACACGCGTCTTCCTTGGAGAAAGCAAACCCTTCAGGCAGCACGAAACAGTCAAAAAGGAGAGAACAAGAAGAACCTCTCGTATTATTCTAGAATAAAAACGTTGAGGGTAATCTCAGGAAGGAAGCAAGAGCTGAGAGAACTTCAAATTTCCGAGAAAAATCTCTATTTAATTAAATGGGATAGCATCTGACAAGCACTAATTTTCAAACGTGCTCTTTAAAATACTTGGAGTATTTTACCTTGCACAAATGGGATTTAGGTTAAGAAAGGTATTTTTTGATGAAAATGCTATTAGCTTATTTCCTAGAAAACTTGTCATTCCAGATTTAATTTAATTTGATGAATTGGGGTACTTGAATTCTATGAGCTTCTCAAAGGACTCGTGGAATGATTGGTTTTATACATATGCCCGATAACAGAATGCATTTAACAAATTGAATGCAAATTGAACTTGAAACGGGTCATTTAGTTTGAATATGAGAACAATTTAAACTGTCATCACAATGCAACATTTGCTAAATTACTTCTCATGCGAAATGCAATCCTCAATGGAACCTAATTTAACAAATTGATTATTAACAGGTAGTTCGTATGTTCATCCTGGTGGTTGTGACATTCGCAATTTGTTGGCTTCCGTATCACGGGTACTTCATCTACATGCACATTGACAAAACTGTTGTCTTCAAAAAGGTAAGTTTGTTGTTGATCTATCATTTCAAAATCTCCGACACGTGCGTGCAAGGTTAGGAATTTCTGAGTGGTTTGGTTGTGTTGAATTTTAGTGGATCCAGCATTTGTACCTCTCCTTCTTTTTCCTCGCCATGTCCCAGTCAGCCATCAACCCTATCATCGTCATTGGGATGAATAGTCGTTTCCGAGGATATGTCACACACATTTTCTATATCTGCTCTTTTTGTCGTCGATATCATGAAAACGCGACACCACACAGCGTCCACTATGTTGCAGCCACACCTCCACTTCTACGTCGTTACAGTCAGTCTTGTTCTAGATCCAAGTCAAGATCTGGAGGTAAAGTGACGTTTCATCTGTACATTAAGCATTTTCTTGTGTGGAGAAAGTTCTTTGAAATGCATAATTCAGACAGGCTTGATTCTTGCATATACAATTATGCGAGATTCAAACGCAGCTCACATTGCATCACAATAATCCCGTCGAGTTTTAAATTGTTCTTATTTTGTTCTTGTAAGGAACAGCGGAGGAGAACATCACAAATGGGAAAATCTTTCACCACAACGGACGCTCGAATGGGATTCGGAAGAAAAACATGTACGTCACAAATGATCATGTGGTGATTAATTTGAACAACCATACTCACGAGATTGCTGCTAACCACCACTCACCCAGAGCCATGTCCTCCCGTGAGACTTACTGCTAATCCTCTCGATCATTAAGACGACGGGAGAAAAATTAAACCTGATTGATTTTAATGAAAGGAGTTTAGGTTGTCTGCCGTTTGACTGAGTTTTTGTGACTTTCTCTTCTGTCCGAATTGATTGATACTATTCCTCATTCTTCTTCAATCCAGTTGCACAACTTGAATAATGTACAACTTTGAATATACTCAAGTTTGTGTATATAAATACATTGGATTTGGACATGTTCGTAAGCCCCTAATCAATCGTGAACGTGTTTTTTGTATTCAATGGAAATAAAACGGTGTTATTTTGGCTTAAATAAATAATAACTGTCTAAGAAATGTGATTGGTGTCGTGGAATCAACTTCTCAGTCATTTCTGATGTGCAGCTCTACTTTGTTTGTAAGGTATGTTTAAGAAAGTTATATCATTTACTTCAAATAAGTGAACTAACGATAGCTTCATGATACATATAAAGTGGAAATGTTTTAATTTACAGAGCCAGCAGATGCAACTACGGAAGGGAAAATGTGATTAATTAATAAAGTGTAAAGTTTTGAAAGAAAGTTATATTTGTATTCCTTGTGCCAAATCGGAAGAGAAAGTTTTATCGTGTACTTTAACTTAGGTAGGTAACATTCCATAATTGTCCATTATATTATACCGATATATATTGTACAAGTGAAAACGTGGGAATAAATGCGTGTCAGTTTTAATGAACAAACTATTTCATCAACAAAGTCAATTGTAATTAATTGGTGGAGGTGACAGGTGACAGCTACACTATTATCACAGTAACAATTTTGTATTTTATTACTTCTTGAAATAAAGAAGTCTGTATAACGTCATAATAACAACAAAATGTAATGGAATAACAAAAGTACATTGAAATGTTCACAAATAAAAAGTCAGCCCGTGGAAAATGCAACAAATGTCAAATTTTCATTATGAGATTGTGACTTCCAGGAGCACGCAATCTTTCAATCTTTGGAAAGCATGTCACATCGCAAGAAACAGTGTTTATTACATTCAATGCATTGCTTCTTCTAATGGTATCAGGTAGTCTGCTGTAGATGTTTGATGGAGAAAACCTTCAGATGTGTCAAATATCTTCCAAATCGGACGGAATAGGATCACCCCGTCGGAGCTTATTGATTACCTGAAATGATAAAGTGTGACACTGAATTCATATCCATCATTTCAGAATGCATCAACTTCACAAAGCCAGACCCAATCTACTTTTTTTTCGACATGTCAGAAACTGACACATGTACGATTCACAATCTTCCTTTTTCAAGAGAAAACCTGTTCTTGTTAAAATTCATACGATTCCCTCCCTTTAATATCATACTGTAGCATTTGTGGCCAGAAAGTTATACACGATAAATATAATAGAGGAACTGATAAGCGAGGAACCCTTACATTTTTAAGTCTAGTAACTTCCTTAGATTCTGCGTTTCTAGTTGCCCCATTAGTAACCTGCTTAACTCTAGTAGCATAGGTAAGGGACATGATTGTTTCCTCCATGTTATAACTGGATGGCGAAATATTGACAAACATGAGCGTTTTCGCATTGCCACCCAAACTGTCTTGCATCAACAAGGTCAGTTTATTATTTCTAGAGGAAATGACAAGAATTCCAATTAAATCAAAACCTGATAAACCTGTATGTATAGATCATCAAATCACACAAAGTTAATTAGTGTTAGTTAGTGTTATTTGATTACCTGTATGGCACGAATGACTGATCGCTTGTTAAAGCATTAATAACATCACCAAACGCTGACAAAGATTTGTTAATGGCATTTGCTTCTCTCAACGTGTCTGCGGAGACTCCAGATTTCCCTGTTCTTTCACTTCCAGCCAAATCCACAAGACTTATCTAAATTCGTAAAAGGTAATAATTTCCCGGGTATTATACATATGAATTCTTTTGCATCGAATAACAGAGACATACATAAGCTGTCTGTATCAATATTAATATCTAAATAAGCTGAATGAATACCTTTCCTCGGAGAACAGTCCCATTTACTTTGGATGTGGATTCAATAACGAGTCCAATTATAAGGTGAGATCTGGAGCTTCGTTCATTCATCCTAGTGCATGCAGTGTGACGAGCACTCAAGGCTTGTTTAAAACATTGGTTGAGACTGGCACTATCCTCGGCTGGGAGAACTCTAGCACCTGCAAAGTAACAGTTTATGAAACATTGTGTAAACATCATTATGACACTTTTAGTCATACATTAACGCGTGTGTCTCTAAACTGAAAACTTTTAGTTTATAAGATATCACTACTCATTTGCTCTCATACTGTCAAATTTTCTTTCCAACCTGACTCATCTCATCCTTAAAAAGAAGTCATTCTACTCTGCTCCAAAAACTTTTACCTAAGCTATCAAAGAGAAATTCTTGATTTGAAACATTATACTATAGTTTCAATTCTAACGCAGAGTGAATGGAACGGAAGTGAAAATATAGGTAGGTGTTCATTCCTTGAATTATTCATTTCTTCTTGGACGGTATTCGCCCATCCATCTCACACACACACACCATACGTAACCTGCCACTCTATAACAAGTCTCATGAATTAGTGATGACTGCAGCAATCAGACAGAACTAGTTCAAAAAAGGATATGAAACAGATTCTCTCATCACTACCTAAAAACAAGAGAAAGAAAGCAAAGACACTGCCCGCCTGCACTGCAATAAATCCGACTTCGAGGATTTTAGAGACCGTGATTTCATTACTTCTTCCTTGTTCCTGTTATATAAATCAAGTTCCTTAATGGTGGTGCATGCCACACGATACTCACCTGCCACCCATACAGTTCCACGTCGGTCTTTTCGGATTTCCAATCGATCACAATCCACCCCATTTGGGTTGAGGAGGTCTATCAATTTGTCATTGTATAACTCCAAAACGTAAAATGACACCGTCGTTTCGTACGAGTGGGATGTTTCCTTTGCAATGTTAAATATTTCTGAGAATGTCCTCGGAGCAATTCCTGGATTATTCTCGTCTCCTAAAATTGTATAGGTTTTTCCACTCCCGGTTTGGCCATAGGCACAAATGCACACATTGTATCCATCAAAGGCTGACTGGATTAGGTTCTAAAAAGTTGAATAGAAACTCATGTAACACATTAATTAATGGAAGGGACACTGTTGAAATCTGAATTGCAAATGGGCATTGTCAATACAGGTTTAATGGCTGACTTAGTTAGTGAGTGAACTAATTCATCAGTTCTCTAATGTACACCATATATAATGTAATGAGTTAGATACCGTCTGTCTAAAATTACTCGTATGACAAAAGCTTTGATATATTATAATAACATTGAGCGTAAAATGTCCTGTATATTAGTGTCCGTATCATTAAATCAAATTCATATATAGAAGTCACAAATGAAATTCAACCTTTATCAAGTTCAATTTCACAAATCTCTAGATTTTACCTCCCACACGTCACAATGCCTATGCAGCGCGAATGAATGATATAAATTATTAAATTTGATCCTACTATTTAATGCATGAGTGAAAGTGTGAAAGGTAACTACATTGACTCCAATGCATTAGAATGAGACAAAATTAGAGCATTATGTAATAGTATAGGGTTGTAATTTTACCTGAGTATCACTAAAAACTTGCTCCTGGCATTCCTCAGGCGTGAAAACTCGATCAAACTGGAATTCTTTATGTCCTCCTTTGGGAGTATCCATTGATACCGTGTAAGGATCGGATGGTTGGGCAATCACTTCGGATGTCTTCTCATTTTTAGCCACAGGTCTTATCCGACAAAAAACACGGACTTTTCCCTTTAATTCTTCCACCATGTTATAAAACTTTTTTCGTAACAATTTTTCTCGATAGAAATCATCCTGCAGGACTCGATTTGCTTCCAATATAGATCCCAGATCTTTCTCAAATTTCAAAATCTTTTCAATCGACTTGTTATGCTCTTTATCCACCTGTTGACAATAAAATTTATTCATGCAAAAAATCAAACATTCTTGGAGGAACCTTTTTTTGGAATGGCGTTCGATTGCATACGACTTTAGAATACAATTTATGCCGAATGATGGGATTATATAAACCATAGATTTATTTAAAAGATATAGAATTTAATTTAATTTAAAAATACACCCATATTTTATCATACTATTTGCGACCTTTTCACTAAACCAGTATGCTCGTGACTTAAAAAGAACGAGTAAAAAGGAAAAAATATTTAAAATATTAAAAGATTAAAAAATTAAGAAAAGCTTATCCTAGGTTCCTAATTAGAAGGAACAAGTTATATACAAGTTACAAAGTAATACCGAAAGTGTAACAACGCCATTCATTCAATTAAGGAGCATAATTCTACAAGCTCATTGTTTCTCTGCTTGAATTGATCCTGCATCCCCCCGGTCAATTATAATCTGATTAAATCAATTATGAAGTCATCGCGTGCTAAATGCCTAAATTGAATTCACATAAGTATCCTCAAGCAATCTCCTTCCTAAGGATAAATGCTACTTAACGTGTTTCACATCCTTCGCCCTGCAGGAATTGACCAAAAGGCAATCTTCCGTTCATCTTTTGTGCTCATCTGCCAGAAATAATGACCATGAACAGAGTAGCCAAGTAATTGAGATATTATCAACTGAACCGAACAGGGTGTTTCATGACAACCGTGATTTATTGCGATGTGATTAGAGATCAATCGCCTTCTCAGATTCAACTCTTCAGCATTGTGACCTTCGTCTTCCAAGAAAGGGCTTAATAATAATGGTAGACAATGTTGTCCTTTGTTACTATACCCCCAGCATCATACTTACTTACCCATCGATACTGGGAATAGGTTGATGTTGATATGATTTCATGAACTTATCACGAAATGATGTTGTGCACTATTGGCAAATCATGGAATGAATGATGTGAAATACATGCTACTCGCATCTATATATGAAATTGTATGTCTTCCTCAAATAAATAACATTGGCTATTTTCAATAAGGCCATATATTTAATTTCCAGGAAACTAATTTTCTACCCATCCAGCTTACTGAACACAATACTCTTCTTCCTCCTTCCGAGTAAGGAAGACATATTATAGCTTGTGGCAAACGTCTCAAAATTCAAGCGCATGAAACTTCAGTCTTTTGTGCATACAAATATGTATATACTCCTTCGTATTGACGTGGGTGCGTGTCTGCCCCCAAGAAGATAGGGAACATGGATATATGAATTTAAACTGCAAACTCACTTTTAGGTGAATCACGTTGAGATCTTCTTTAAGTCTTCTATTCTCTTCATTAAGTGTGTCCAAATCCAATTTGAGAGCGGAGGATTCTTCTTCTTTGGCAAGGACACATTTCTCCGTGGATTCCAACATCCGCCGACTGCTTTCAAGCTTTTCCTCCAACAACCGGATACTCCGCTCATATTTGGATTTGCCAGCCGACTCGTCCAAAAGTTGGTTCTTCACATTCCTCAGCTCCAGCTCTAACTCCCGAATGCGGGACTGGAACTCAGCTTCCTTGGAGTGCAGGTCATTAATGAGGGATCTGAATATTTTATCAAAACCATTTTTTAATAATTTGCATATATTATATATAACCAATTCTCCATGTACAGAAATTAAAACCAGTTCTAATAACACTTGTAATTAATTAATACTCACCTTAATTGTTTCAACTCCACATTTGCTTCGCTATTATTGTGAGCTACTTTATATGTTGACTTTCTCCTCAGTTTAAGCTCCTCTTGAGTCGAGGAGCCGGTAGATGTGGAATTAATGCCCCCGACGCCTTCATCCGATGAGGTAGAACCGGTGGTGGTAGGAGATGGGGAAGAAGTCAGTACGACCGTTTGTGCCCCAGAGTTAATGGTTACTGTTCTATGACCAGCAGCGGAGGAAGTTGTAGTCCCTGACTTTTCTAAACGGTACGTTGTACTGTCCGAAATTCTGGCTGATAACTCGGCCAATTTAGTTTTAAGCGTAAAGTTTTGTAGAGTGAGCTCATCTCGAACTCTTTCCAGTTGAATCTGGAATTCATTTTCAAATTAAAACATTATTGCATATTTACATTTAATACAAACAAAATAAAATATGTTTTCACAATTGAACACAACCAAAGATGATTGTGAAACATTACAATCAACCTCAAATTCATATTATGTAAAATGTGTGGAAAATTGCATGACGAACAACTCAATATAGAAAGTTTGATAATTTGCAGAAAATTGTGAATTATACTTATCCATCTTTTACCCGTCAACTGTGACGAGGATGAATGACTCAGCTAATAAGCTTATTGCATGAGCCAATGCACAATACAGCACATTCTAGTATATACAGCTCTTCAACATCATTAGTTTTAGTCAAGTAAGTGTCGTCCACTCTGTTCTACACTTGCAAAATTACAAAAAATTACAAAAGCATATACACATACTACAAGATTCTGTGTATGACAGTATGACTGAACATTCATAACTTGCAATTATAGTCTACACACCTCAGATTAGTTGAGTTGAGCCATGGATGGAAAGCAAAAGGGATCTTGATTAAAACCGTGTTGTGATTGTATGTTGGTGATGCATATAATGATGATGTTCTTAGAAATTGTATACCATATTTATTCCTTCTTGTACACACATGACAAAACCAGAGAGTATCAAATTATAAGCTCTATTGAAAAAGCGATATTTCCTGATCCCTCAATAGAAATCTGTTTGGGATAAGTGCATTCATGAAATATGCAGATATAAGATGAAAGATTACATATTCCATCTGGCTATGCTCATAAATTCTAGCGTAATACTTAAGACTTTTTTAAATTTATAATTTTGATCTTGAAGATTTAGAAATGGTCAAAGGGTCCGAATGAATGTATCTAAAACTTTCTCTATTATTTACTTTGCTCTAGAATTTCTTCCATGATCGTGTCTTTATTTGTGATATTTCTTGAGGTGAAAGTAAATACATGGTTTCCATGTGTGTATGTGTGTGGATGATTGTCACATGTTTCAACGAATGACCTTTCTTTCACTCGTGTGATGGTAAGAAAACAATGGAATAGATATTGTCCCATTAAAAAATGATAACGTACATATAGTTCCTCCTTCCGTAACTTTACACGCTGTGTCACACACAATCCCAAGTCAGAAGCAATATCATCACAAGAATGTTTTCAATTTGGGAAATGTGAGTTAAAGTGAATTCGGCTGGTAAGAAAATGCCTGAAACTTTGAAATGTGCCCACGCAATGAACGGTAATCTTATTTGCAATGTACTATATTAGATGATAAAAGAATCAAAGGAAAGGAGAGGAGACCCGTGTGCGAATGAAATTTCCTACCACAATGCCATAAGAAATTGAATAGTGACCTTTATTTACTACGCTACATATGAAACCCTAAAGTTTCAATATAAGCATTATTCTATTCTATACATATGACAGCTAACTAATATAAATCTGAGTGACTGTATCATCAAAAGTCTTAAAAGATTACCTTATTTTACTAAGAATTGCAATTTTGTTAGATATTGATTTTCTCCTAAACCCTTTACATACACATTACTATATATGATGTTCATCACATAAGGTTTCTATGTCCGTAAATAATATTAATTAAATTAAATCAATAGTAAATGCGATAAAAGCAATGTAGAGTAGATGATTCAACTACTTAATTCACCACAATTTTTGTCTCAACTTGTTGGCCTGTTCTCAAAAACCGATAGTATACAGCAATTCCAGTAGAACTGCGTACACCATATATATCCGTATATGTATAAAAAATGAAAATATAAATCATCAATCCCGATTAATTTTGATTAGAGAATGTCAAGAGCAGTTGTTGAAAACGAGGACGTTTACCAGAGTGGAATGAAGCTTAGAAATTTCTTGAGCTGTGTCCGCAGGCACTTTGTCCATGCGAGCTTTCTCCAAATGGTGAAGTCTGGATCGAAGTTGGTTAATAATCACTTCTTTCAATCTCGTTTCTTCCATTAAACGGATGTTGTTGTTGTTCTCATCCATTGAATTCCCTGTCCCTTCTTTTTCGCCAAACATGTCGTCCTCTTCCAACTGAAATAAGCACATACAGAACTCTGATCCACAGATTCATGTGCAAGGCATGTACATATGCTAGGTCTTATGATTTACGGCATTTCTCTTAATTGAAATATTGGCAATAACACGATGAGAAACGAAAAAAGTGTGCCTTGTGCTTTGAAGAAGTCTCATTATTGCACCACCACCACCACCACCAATATGCACCACCACCTTTACAAGTCATTCTTTCTAGTCTGATCCTAAACCCCGTTTTCGCAAGACAAAACAATAATAACTTTGTTTGTATAATATGTGGGGAAGTGATGTGATGTGCAAGATAAATTTCCAGCGTCGTTCTGGGAAAGCTTATCGTGGTGTAGATGGAGGGCCTAAAGTGTCAGCTATGACACAACAAATTAATTTGAGAATTGTTGTGATTCTGATTCTGCAACTCTACACAATTCGCTTTCCCAACATCCCAACCAGCCAACTAACCAACCAGCGATGTACACTGCTCGCTTTTAGATTTATTACTACAACTACAATCTCTTTGAATGGTGAAGAAGAGTGGAATTTACAAAATAAATGGAGGTTCGTTTGTCAAAGTCTTTTAGTCACGCCTCCTGTGTTTCTGTGTTGGTCTTAGTACGGTTACTGGGGCAGTGGCCAAAATTTTTCTAAGTTTTTTTCCGAGACAAAAAATTTTTAATAAT
>JAQFZJ010001075.1:0-12897 GCA_034695645.1 Folsomia fimetaria
ATTGATTGGATGAAGTCCAACAATCAACGATAAACGATAGTTTTCCAGGCATTTTCTAAAGAAAATTTAATTATTTTTTGCTTATCTTATATTTCAATTTAACTTGAATCAAAAGGCAAACCTGAAGTAGATCTTTTACGGTCGCTTTCTCATTGTTGTACATTACCAGAATGTCTGATCTAACTGTAGTTCGCCCAGGAATTTTTACGTCAGCTTTTAAAAGTTTCAACACATTACGAAAGGACTCTTCCTCCACAATCCGGAATGGTTGATCGGTAATGACAATAAACTGGATCAGGAGCTTTCGAAATGTTTCTTGAGAAAATATCTATAAGAATAAATTAGTTAATACTTTCATTGTCGAAGGAAGCGCGTTCTACGGTTCATTCTCAAGATCACATGCGAAAAACATGTTAAAATAGAATATTTACTGGAACTTTGTCATCTTCTGAAACCAAAAATCGTTTAATAGTGCCAACCCCTGACTCTGTATCTGATTGATCCCATTTCGTTGGATGTTCTTTTTCCATATGCCTCTTCGTTGTTGAAGTGGAACCCTCGTTCTTTTTATATTTTGCCCTCAATAGAAACATAAACACGTATCAGACACAACTTCACATTCAAGTCAAATCGGAATCATGTGCAACTTACCGACAATAATTACAGCTGTACTTCATTTCATCAGGCAAAAACGTGAAATGGGTGTGGACTGGGGAACTCCATTTCGTCGCAGGTGACGATTCATCAGACGCCACCTCCACCACATCGTCTTGTCCACTTGCTTCTGCAGCAGCTAACGCATGCTTCTGCAGCAGCTAACGCATTGTTTGAGCTCATTTTTCTAATAGTCGAAGTACTATAAATGTTAGGTAGAGGTAGTGTTTTATGATTTATTTAGTGCGTAGGATACTTTACATTACCTATGACAATTAAACTAAGAAAATGAAAACACAACAAATAATTTGAAGTGGGTTGGATACGGAGTACGGACATATGACAAGGCTGAACTAGTCAAACACCAATTCGCGGGGATAAAATTTTAACCAAGCCAGCTTGCAAGCTTTGCCCGGCTTGGTTGCATAAGCTTGGCTTGGCTTGGCACATTTTCAGCTGGCTTATTTATAAACAAGCTTGAAAAACGTGAGCTTGGCTTGGCTTGTTAACCGAGCTTGCCAAGCCAAGCCAAGCTAGCTTGGGCTTGGTGGCAACTCTAATTGGAATACAATACCATACTTAGAGATTATAGGAAGCTCATTCAAAGACAATGTAAATAGACGTGGTACTAAGATGGAGCCAGCTCCCACTAATGTTTTCTTGACACCAGATTTTATACCATTAGTTGCTACGAACTGAGTGCGTCCGGTAAAATAATCTCTTAACCAGAAATCAGAAATGTTATACTTAACAGCCATATGTCTTAAAAGTAACTCACGCGGTACAGAATCAAATGCTTTACAAAATCAATTGTTACAATTGCACAAATCAAACGTTTATCAATATTAGTTATCAATATAAAGTTAATTATGTTTTAATTGAGTTTACTAATTTAGTTTGACTAGTTAATTAATAATCTTAAGTTTATCCCCATCAATCCCTTCATGAATTCCCCTCTTCGCCGAACTATGCACCACCACCTCACCTGTGCGCGTTATAATCTGGGAAGAGGTCATCCATTTTATTTTGTTCGTACAATATATTTGTAAACCAAGACACTTTAGATCCTTCTGTTATCTTGATTGTGTAAAATATTTGGACATCATAATTGTCTGAATTATTTTACGCAAACAATGAGACTATTCGCATCAAAATCGGTTCATTCCACCTAATTTCTGCATCCAAATGTCTGTGAGTTGCCATACAATGATCAAATTAGCTCAATACGTAAGATGAAATATTTTAATAATTCATCGGAGAAATTCAATTTGGTTGCTAACAAAGTTATTATTAGTTTTAAATTTTTAAATCCCGTCTTGGGCTGAAAAAACACCCTTACTCTCCTTTGTTAATACAAATTATCTAAAACATTAATTGCATTAATACATTAAACAAAATTATCTAAAACTATTTAATTTTGATTTCCATGTGAGATGCCACAAAAAATAGGACATTAATAAATTATAGATTTGAAAATGCAAGTATAATAAAAGTACAACAAAATCAAATGTAATTGTTGAGAAATGTTTCATTTATTTATTAGGCTGTTTATTATTATATTATTTGAAGTCCAATGTTCCAATAGCTTACAATTTCCAAAAGAAGTGTATACATTTTAAAGGAAGCAAGTAGTGACTCATTTCCAGCCGCAGGTTAGCATTCCCAGGTTGGTCGACATGGCCAGCGTCTCGGATAATAGTAGTGACGACGCGAACGTTGGATAGCGTCGGGAACATCAGCATCTGCCCCAAGGAAATCCGCAACGTCCATTTCTTTTGAAATATAGAGAAATTACTATTTATTCTGAGTTTATTAATTATGGGATGAACTTACCAGGGCCGACCGGATACGGGAACGCTACTGCACCCGCTATGCACGCCATAACAAAAAGAACAGTGAGAAAGGCCGCCTTCATGATGTTCAGCTTTCTGAAAGAGATGTATAAATTTTGGGAATTTATGCGTCTGTTTTATACCCGGGATCAAGGTGACATATGTGTCAGCATTAAAAGGAAACTTATAAATCGAACAATGGGCGACATTTTTCAAACAATTAAAATTGAGATGAAGGCAGGAAGGGAAATCAGACTTTATTGCGATTATTCATCATCGTCACACAATTATGAATTTCTCAATGTGATTTTATTGTGAAGAGCAATTACGGCATAGAGTTTTCCATTACGAGTTGCATCATCCACGTTCCATTATTAAAATTGAAACAACCTTTGCTTTCCGTTATAAAACAATGAATGTTTCTCTTATTGTTTTGAATTTATGAGCCATAATGTCACATCCACATAATTATTAACTTATTCTTGACAAAAATTTCTTGCGAAATCAAAAAATGCGATGCTTCTTAAGGGATACCTAATCAATCGGAAATTTCGAATCTACAAGGACTTTATTAGATTCTAAACTATATTTATTTGAGAAGTAAGTAACAGCGTAGTTATAAGTCTCGGTTAATTAGCGATGGAAACAATCCTTGCATGTACAGGAGACAATATAAATACTTCTAATTGCTTATTGTCATATACGAGTATATATTAATAGCATTCAATAATCCTCATGTGACGACTATTCTCATCAGTAGATTTACTCTGCTCCAAGTTCTTGTACATAATTCCACCTCTCCTAAAATAGAAATAAATCACAAAATTATTACCATACGAAATACATTGTATTCCCACAGCTTAGCTTACGTATATATCACACATATGCCTTTAACAATGGAATAAGTACCACTAAAATTCCGTTAATTTTAAATGCTAAAGTAAATTGTATTTATTTGACTAATAATTCAAAACATTTTAATAATAATAAATTCATCTATACTAGTTAACCAATATGAATTAAATACTAGTAACCAGCCACATCATATATAATTAATTTAATTCATGACCCCTCAAACAATGCCATAGTCGCCTCATGATTTTCTGCCGATTCCTGAATTCTTTCCTCCATCGTGACCCCAATTTCCTGCATCTACTTAATCCTTTTATTACTAAAATTGTCATAATTCATTACATCATCCTCCCCCTTAAATCCATTTCTTAATCACCTCATAACTTTTCCTCATTTCAAAAAATCCACCTCATAAAAACACATCTTATAACTTCCCTTATTATCATTGCGTGCTATTCTCCCCCTAATTTGCGTCTCCCCCTTGACGTCGTCCGCCAAAAATGTTTGGATAACATGAATCCCTCTATTCCATTCTTCTCTACCGTTATTGACGACATAAAATCAACCCCGCGATCCATTCCTCTCGTCGCCAAGGTTACCGTTCTTGTATCTCCGGCCCCTTTAATGAATTCGTTCTTATCATTCTCATCCGTATTTTCCGTTAATATCTTTAAGTTATCTATATTATTGGAATGCTATGCAACAAAAGTTATCCGTGTCAAAATAAAATAGACCAAAACGGCTCTATCATTTTTAACGCACTTTTCAACCCTACTAAAACTTTTATCTAACCAAACATCGATTTGTCATTTTTGCGGCTTTTACGAGGATACAAATAACTTGATTATTTATTAACTTGCGTATTTTGTGGAAGAAATGGGTATATCTCCAGTTTTGCAGAAGATAAGATTCGATCTTCCAATAAATGCGCGGATACTTTGAAACAATCCTTAACTGCAACTCATCATTTATGCTCTGCTCAGGAAGAAAGGGTACCACTCACTCATAAACTGGCGTGATAGCCTCGCGGAAGATAAGCGTAGGAGACAGAACCACAGTAAATATTTAAGAATTGGAAATTATCATAATTCATATGATTAAAGTTACCACCACCATGATTATTCTCCTCCTTTAAGGAAAAACAGTGAATCACTGTTAAAGAATCGAACCAAATCCGATTTGTCTCAATTCCGTCATTGAAATATTATCTCTTTACGTTGTAATTTATCATGGAGTCAGTTGACGTGGAGTGTGGCGGGATTCTTTTTGCTTGTGACATTTGATTTCTTTTTAACATTCATTTAGTATTGCGCTAGTTAAGTTCATCATTGCATTTCATGAGACACATTTGCATAATGAATAAAGCTTTAAACTTCATGAGCTGAGCTCATTGCGAGCCCACTACATTACATGCATATAGGTACACAGCACGTGACAATTTTTGTGCCACCCCACAGCGTTATTTATTTAATCACAATTGTTCTGCCAATCCCATTTTTTGTTTACTATGAAATGGAGTAAATTATATTCACTGCCCAAAGAAGTTCATGTTTTATCGCGCCTTCAAATCTTGATCAACAACTATCTTCCTTATTCAAGTTCATTGCCACTCAATCAGTGCTAATGGAAATATAAAAAGAGAGATTTAATAGGTAATGCTATAATGTGGTAACATGAAAAGCTTAAGCCCTTAAAACCATAACTAAAGTAAAACAATTATTGTGATAATTGGATCATTAAATGAAAATATTAATTATCGAGTTAATTACCGAAGCTAGAGTCGCACACGAAGTTCCTTTTAATATTTATACCACATCATCCCCCTCATTACATAAATCCATGATTTCATTTACATAATAACCCATAAATCTATCCAGACTTTCGTTTGACATGCATTCTTCCGCAGCACTGCACGTAAAAGTAATTTCTTCCGCGTATCCAATCGCCGTAATGTCAATTCCTGTTCAGAAGGAGATATATTTATATCAATAGCTAATTTGGTCAGTCTCAACTAACCCCATTTCTTACCAATTGGATTAAGAAGCATTGCATATGCAGCAATCTGCGTAATTTCATGTCCCCGAATAGAACCTTTCTTCCGTAAAAAAGGCATATAGTTAAACTGTACCGGGCTTTCTCCAGTTCCCATAAAAATGTTGCTAATTGTTAGTGGTAATCTACCCAACCATAGGGAATAGATCCGGGCAAAGTAAATTGTCCAGTTCATTTCCGGTTCAACCCACTTTTTACTTCCGTCTATCGTAACTTTGAATTCCATTAGGCTGAATTGATTTCGTGGTTTTGAGTCGGGATAAGGTAACAAGGCTATTGGTGCTTCTACCGATATAGCGGTTCCTCTGAAAAAGTATATATTTTATTTTTTAAGCCGCTAAATACAAAAAGAATCACATATAATAATAATCACATATAATACCTATTTATTTTTAAATTGTTGTGCATATCCCGCCATATTTGTGCGAGTGGTCGTCCTAAAGCGGTCGTCAGAATTGAGACAACTCCATTGCTGCATTTCGATGTTGAATTTTGCCGTTTACGTCTCCGTCTAAGAATTGAGGTAGACACGGATTCGCATTTTGAACGGAAAATAGCCCCTTCATAAGAGTTCACAGTGAAGGGTCCTTTGGCTTTATTTTTCTTTGTCAACGCCGCAATCAGTTCTAACAAAACTATTACAGGGAGGTGAAACCATCCCCATGCTTTTGCAACGAGTCTCTGTGAATATGGGGCAACTGGAACTTTTGGGTTAACAATATAAGGGACTTTCCCCTCTGGAAAAGAAGATTGGTCGAATAACGATTCCGCCATTAACATTCCTGCAGCCGCGCCATCCATGTAAGCATGATGCCATCGCAGTACTCGTACTGATTGTATAGTTCCATCTTCCCGTTGAATTCGGGGGAATAGGAGAAATTCCCATTGTGGAGAGGTACCGTCAAATGTATCCTTTAGTAAAGTTGGTACTAAAATAAATTTAAAACCTAATTCAAGTCATTTTAATTTACGCGCTAATAATACATATTTATAATAGACTAACCAATATTTGTATGTAAATCATCTTCCGTAATCAAAATCTCGCTATCCTTATAAAATTTCACGTGGTTCTTGATATCAAACAATTCACTTTCATCTCGCACGGAACAGTATCCAAATGTCATTGTAAAAGTCTTTTTGAAAAGGTCATAAATTCCAGTCCCATTCTTGCTCTTTTTTTCAAATACCCGGGTATTAAAATCATTCACTTCTGTATCAATATGCAGGTCTTCTTCTCCTTTTGAGAATAATAATATGACACAAATAGGAGTCGAAACTATTGGGCTGATAATAAAATTCACCAAACCATCCGTTCCAAGGGTAATCCTAATGCATCTTGTATTAAAAAAAACACGCTAGTATTTTTTTATTTATTCAACTTACCCCGTTCCCCATAACAAGCTTTTCACAAATAAACGATACGCTTCATTTAGCAAGGTAAACATAATCCAAAACGGCCCAAAAGTCAACCATACTAAAATGCAGATGAATATTTCCAGAAATGGAATCATTTCAATTCGTTTAGTACTTAGTAATTTCCACGTGAGTCAAAAGAAGAGCAACCTTGATCTTGAAGACCACACAACAAAGACAACTTCAGTATGACAACGCAATAAACATCAATAAATTAAAAGTTTGAAAAGAATGCATCTTTAATGAGCAACACGTTTTGTCAATAAAATGATTTTCATTTCATCCAGCTCCAAATAAAACAAGATGCCGGTTACACATTCCCTTCGTTCCTTTCTGCACAACATTTTAATTCCTGAGTAAGACTATCTATTTGGAAATGAAGTGACTGAACCGGTTGCGTTCATTAGGTATTTAGATATTTTTGGCTACTGGACCACTCACTCTTGTTTGCGATGTTGTATGTTTCATTTATCCTAATGCTTGGAGGAAGTATTAACAAGTTTTTTTCCTGTAAAATGGCAGAATCGTTTTTATTAGGTCAGTGCTCAGTTCCATTTTGCCATCCCGGAGATCATCATTTATTTGCATGTGATGTAAACGGTATCATGGCATTTCATTTTTAAGAGTAATCGACTTTATAACTAATTGTTTGCAATTTTGAAGTTAACACAAGCATTTTTGCAATTTTTACAATATCATGGGTAGCTTAGGAAACGTTCAGATTGGGGAGGAATTTTCGGGAGAAATTTCTAGAAATGTGGAGTCCTGTTCTGTGGATTCTAAAACAATATCTCGACAGAGAAAATTTGCTAGTGAAAGTTTTGAAAAAGTATCTACGTGGGATACAATCTCAACTTATATTTGTTACGCAGTACTGTTTGCTGTTGGACATGTAGAAGCGATTTTGTCAAGAAAGGGAACAACTGAGAAATATCGGGAGGTGAATGAACTATCTAAAGAAAAATATTAAACATTTATTTATATACATATTTCTTCCAGGGATATCATACACTATATGCGTCTTTCGAAAGTTTTTTTACGCGGCATATTTTCCGTCGATTGAAACACATTCATGTCCAATGTCATGGAGGGGTTGCTGGAAGCAGGATAACTTTACTAGAGAAAAATTCAGATGATGGCGGGTGGACATTTGAGTAAGCTCAAAATACCCACGTGACCCTTCATTGAATGGCCTTCAATAAATCTCGATGTACCCGATTTTGCAGATTAACCGGGAGAACGCAGACATGCACAAATTTCGGGTCATACAATTATCTTGGATTTGCTGAAAATGAAGGAACTTGTGCAACAAAAACAATTGAATCAATAAAACAATTTGGTGTTGGCACTTGCAGCAGTCGGAAAGAGTTGGGGAATTCTAAACTACAAAACGAATTGGATTCCTTGGTAGCACGATTCATTGGTGTGGAGGATGCGATAACTTGTGCAATGGGATTTGCAACCAATACACTGAATATTCCCGCCATTATGGATGAAACCTGTTTGGTGTTGAGCGATAGCAAGAATCATTGTTCCATCATTGTTGGATTAAGATTATCAGGAGCAACGGTACGAAAGTTTAAGCATAATGGTAATTAGGGCTTGTTTTATCTTGTCATACTACTACTTTAAACAAATTAAGTAATTACTTAAACAATTATAAAATGTTCTTGCAGGTATGAAAAGTTTGGAGAAATTAATTCGACAAGGAATAGTTAAAGGGCGACCACGCATTGGATTACCATGGAGTAAAATATTTGTCGTTGTTGAAGGCCTTTACAGTATGGAAGGCTCCCTTGCGCGCCTACCGGAAATAATTTCGCTCAAGAAAAAATATGGGGTATTGGGACACATTTATTTATGTAGTTTCCACTAAAGTGAGAATATTCTAATTTCCTAAAATATGACAACAGATTTACATTTATATGGATGAAGCACATAGCATTGGCGCCATGGGTCCGAGAGGCCGAGGTATCTGCGATTACTGGGGATGCGATCCAAAGGATGTCGACATTTTAATGGGAACCTTCACAAAAAGCTTTGGTTCCGCGGGTGGTTACATTGCCGGAAGTAGGCAACTTATATCCATGTTAAGGAAAAACAGTCACGCGTATTCTTACGGAACAGTTATGTCGCCCGCCGTTACAACACAAATATTGACATCGATGAAAATCATTATGGGGGAAGATGGAACTAAAGAGGGTATCAAGAGATTACGCGCCCTGCGACGAAATTCAAGATACTTTAGACAGAAATTGAAACAAGCTGGGTTCATTGTGTATGGAAATGATGATTCCCCCGTGGTCCCAACCGCGCTATACATGCCGTCAAAATGCGCATATGTTGTAAAAGAATTAGTGAGAAGAGGCGTGGCCACGGTCGCGGTAGGATATCCCGCGACAGAATTGCTGGAAGCGAGAACAAGATTTTGCATTAGTTCGGCGCACACGAAGGAGATTTTGGATCATGTATGTTGTCTTTTAATCCGCGCAAGGAGATCATTTTTCCTAAAACTAATATTTTCCTGTTTTTAGGCGCTATCAGCAATGTGTAAAGTTGGCGCAGACTTGATGATAAGAAATTCAAGAATTGCGTCATGTCAAGATGAAATACTTTATGAATCTGGGGACGTTGACAATGATGATGACCTTTACATTTAAAAACATAATTAAGGAATTGAATTTTATTGTATATATACATTTTTATAATGATTAACTCTTAATTTCGATGCTTACATATTATCAGAAATTGTAATATATAATTACATAAACAATATAATCAACATAATTTGCGACATCTTTGGTTTTATTTTGCTTTATAAAAAAATGTCCACTCGACCACGGCATCCACTGGGAAATACACTCAATCTCGGAATATAAAGTTTGAGAAGTGCCAAATGATTCATGTTTGATAATGCAACTCTTCCTTCTTTGTGGGGCAATGCCAAACCTCATCCGCGATATACATTCTCTTAACAGTACAAACGGATTGAGACCCCTTATTTCCAACTAAGGGATCCTCTCAAATGTCATAGGTAACCCCAATATCTGGAGAATCTTCAGTTTGCTATCAGTCTGCACTGGAAAGCCGAATAATTTGCAAATAATTAATTTTCGCACGCTCAAATGACTGCTAAATGTACGAGTATACCTTCAACGAAAAATCAAAATTATCAGCACTGTTCCACAAATGGCAAATAATTTCGGCGGAAGCGGCTTAAATAGTTATTGATAGAAACGGTTGAAAAAACATATTTCTCAATATCTGATAAGTTGAGCTGCTCAACAACAGATTTACAACTCTAAAATAATTAAGAGATCATCTAGTGATTATTATTGTACTTGATTCAGAATCAGCTTGTCACACCTATTGCGTATCAGTAGGTTATTTTCCATTAATTACCTTAATGAAGTGCGGCCACATGTACCAATATATGCGAATTCATTTGTGGGTGTGTTAAACCGCAAATGCTATATGGCATCATTCACTAAAATAATTAATTAAATGGATAATTTTTAATGCATCTGTAACCCATTTTTTAATGATTAATTGAAAATGTGTGCAGATGTGCACTTATAATATACGACCGGGAATATAAGTTCATATCACATATACTTAATCCACTTGTAGGTCAGCTCAAATTGCGATGCCGACTGGTATGGTTTACTAAATGGTAACATTGATTGATGATGATTCAGATTAATAGAAGCTTTTGTTAACCAAACAATTGAAACATGTTTTATTTTAATTCATTTTATAATATACATATTATATATAGTTTCCGAATCCGTTAAACGAATCCATAAAGGTCATAATCCGGTTCTTGGAAAGAGTACCATCTGCAAAGAATGGTTTCATTATTATGCGGCATTTAAAAAATGATCTCTTTTCTGAACGATCCGGCTGTTTTGAGTTCAAGGTTATGGAATTCCCAATTGGATTCCATGTACATTTTGCTAATAATAAATTGTGGTTACGATTGTAAAAATTGCATTTATTTCATTAAACGATCAACTAAAATTGCTAGCAAATTAATTCGCGATATCAACTTGTTTATTTCGCCATATAAGAAAAAGTCCACTCCACCACTGAATCCACCGGGGAGACACATTCAATCTCAGCATATAGATTTTCTGAAGTATACCAAAAGATTCGCATCTGATAATGTAATTCTTCCTTCTTTGTGGGACGATGCCAAACTTCATCTCCGATGTAAATCCCTTTAACAGTGCAGATAGATTGAGTTCCCTCATTTCCAATTAAGGGATCCTCCCAAATGTCATAGGTGGCCCAAACATCCCAGGAATCTTCAGTTGGTTCAGGTGCAATGCAGCGACTGGTAAAGTTTGCTATCAGTTGACATTGGAAGGCTGAATAATTTGCAAACAATTAATTTCCACACGTTTTTATGTATATGATGGCTAAATATGTTACCTTCAACTTAGAAAACTGTGCAAATCAGAATTATTAGGGCTGCAGTAATTGTAAATAATTTTGGCATTTTGATCATATGGTTTTGCGACCGTTCCCTGCAATGGAATATCTGATATGACCATCATAGCTCAGATAGTTATTGATCAAGTGTGAAAAACATATTGCTCAATATCTGATAAGCTGAGCTGTTCAATAACAGAATAACAACACTTAATCAATTAAGAGAACATCACATGATCCGTATAATCATTATTCTGCTGTATTCATTCTGAATTTTGTCCACATTTTGACAGCATACTGTGCACATTTGTTTCTGTTGTTGCCAGCAAATGGCATCAATTCAGTAATAAAAGGTGTGCTTTGCAAATTTGATTAATTTGATGTATTTATCAATACGTAAGTGCATGCATTTATTGTGCCAAAAAATTTGATTTGCTGGTATAGTTCGGTTAGTTTATATTTGATATATTTTGGCACTTGAGTAATACCGAAATGATGACATTTTCGCATGATGCAATATTATATCACAAGGATTTAAAGTGGATCCGTTTGCAGGTGTGCGGGGTCAGACGAGTTTGGGCTGCAGGATGATTAAATGATAATAAGATAGTAATGATTGATGTTGTTCAGATTATCACATTTCATTTATAATGATAAAATGCTTCATACAATTAATTAAAACTTAATTTATTGCTAATTCAGCACTAAATTTTCAATTTATTTTTCATACTTTCAACACCCACCCCTCCTAACCGAATTGAAATCCCATGGTGCACTTTGACGGTAGTACTCATTTCCAAAAGTCATCAAACATCTCGATGAACCAGTAAAACCCTCTCCTTGAAAAACCGTCCAGTTTGACCTCCCCGTAATAACAGCTAAGGTTGTCGGTTGAAATGGGAAGCTGGACATTTCATCTTCTACAATTACTATCTCCCTCCCTCCATATTGGTTACCGTATGACCCTCCAGTGATAGAGAATGATGGAATACTTGTATTGTTATGCCCCAAAAATCGCAATGATTTCGCATGTGCGAAATAATTATAGTTTCCGCATCCGGAAAATGTATCCATAAAAATTTCATAATCCGGGTCTCGGTATGCATACCAACTGCAAAACAATGCATTATTATGGCTTCTATATTCATAAATTTGCAAGATTATGATGTTAATTATTTCTTACAGATATGGACCAGCACAAAATGATTTTGCAGAATCCAAAAATGATCTCCATTCAGAAAGATCGGGTTGTTTTGAATTTAGGGTTATTGAATTCCCATTTTGATTATAATCCGAATAAATTCTCATCTCGTACTCGGAACTAACATAATTCATGAGAAGTGCAAACAGAAGGTATGCAAAAGTATTCCTCATATTTAAAGGAATCTTCTTGTGACTGCTACTATGTAATTTTGTGTTCGAATATAATATGCTCCGATACTGTCAACGTGTCCAGTACGACTACATTGTAACTTTACTTTTAGGATTGATAAGCTCATGATAACATCCAAGCGTCATGAATCAATCACTCCATATATACTGATAAAGAACCAGAGAATAGAGAATGGTCTTGTATGAAAAATATAAAATGCACGAATATATCGGCGTTGCATAAGCAAATTATGTTTGTAATTTATTTACATACAGATGTATTTATGAT
>JAQFZJ010001076.1:0-12877 GCA_034695645.1 Folsomia fimetaria
ATGTGAAAAGTATTAATTAGGGATTACATTTGTACTGATCTCCGTCGTGCGTCAGTGGAAATGGTCAAGTCAGATGGATGAGGCTTTCTCTCATGTTGCTGCTGGGGTGGGTGCTGGGATTGGTGTTGTGGGGGATGCTGTTGTGGGTGGTTCGGAGATTTCTGAGGTTGAGGCGGATGATGATGTTGTTGTTGTTGTTTGGACTGCTGCTGACCCCCTTGTTTTGGTTGTTGTTTTTGCTGTTGTTGCAGATATTGTTGATGGGTTTTCTGGAGGTGTTGGAGATCTTTTTCTGTAAGCCCACCAAGACCTTGACCACCCCCCACAGACGGCGTATGACCTCCCCCGTGTCCCTTTTCACCACCACTACCACTATTAGTCTGAACATTATTATTGTTATTAACGGAACTAGCATCAATGGCTCGCATATCACAAGAAGCTCGTCGCCCTCGAACGACTGGCAAGTTGAGTGCACCCTGTTAAAAGGATCAAAATCACACTATTTAATAATTCTGTATAGCGTTGTGCATGCACACTTGGAATTTTTTTGGGGAGGGGGGATTTATTAGACTAGTAAACTTACCTCACTTGCTCCACGTTCGTAGGATCTTTGTCTTTTCATAGAAGCCGTTTTTGGGTTGGGTGGTCCTTTAGGTTTGTTGTCCTTATTATTTCCGGACTTATCTGGATTTGTTTTACTTCCTCCGGAAGAAGGAGTGACACTCAAACTGATACCAGCACCACCACCACTAGCACTCTCTTTGTCTCTATCTTTCTTCATTAGCTCTGTGCTACTTTTCGCTTTCTCCACGGGAATCACAGACAGTCCGAGATCATGTTGGGATGTGGCGTTGGAAATTGTTGACTGGAATTTCAAAATATCTCGTAATGGGACATCGGAATGTCTTCGAACATCGGATGGTTTGGGGGCGAGTAGAAGCACTTCATTCTCCGAATCAGCCCTGCTCAAACCGCCCTGTTGAAGTCGTCGAGTGTCGGGCGATTTTCTAATTTGTGTTTCACAACCAAGTCCTTCGAGAACTTCACTTTGTTCAATTCCAGGTTTAACCCCACGAGCAATAATGGCCACACCTCTCCGTCTGAATGTTGCAAAAAAAGAATTAATTGTTGCTCATGAAATAGTAAAAGCTATACACACTGGTTTAGAATTGAAATACATATGACATACCGGCAAACGCTGCATCTCCACTTCACCTGCAATCATTAAAAGCAGTATGAGTGGTTGTTTTATTGCATGTTTTGTCATAAAATAAGGAATTCTCCTCGTTACAGGGTTTCATGTTTAGGGTGTAACAAAGTGTTGAAAATTTAATTTGATTCTGTTTATTTTTCTCTTCGTCTTCTAGAAAGAAGATTTACGAATTGCAACAACAACGACGACTATGTACGACTACATCAATAATGAATTAAAACTTTGTCCAACTTTCTTGCCCAACTTCCTTTTTCGCAATAATCTCATCTTCCATTCTCGAGTTTCTACATTCTTTCAAAATGTTTTCACGAAATGGCAAATTCGACTTTATTTAGATTTTAATGAGATACGCTGTTGCGTCGTAGTGTGGTGGGTTTTTTTCATTGTAGAATTTGATGCTGAATTCTCTTGTTTGATTTTTCCAGTGGAAAATTGCCCAATCACATTTATTTTATTCCGTGATAGTGTCGCAATTTGTATACTTTTTCAGAATCCACATCTTTGCATGGTGGTGAAAATATAACAAAAAATCAAAGGAATAAGGCCACCACGACTTGCTCATTATCGTCTTTGAACTTTCTGCTTATAGATAATCATCCATCCTTCCTTTTCCGATGAAATATATAAATGGGTTCATTGATGGTTGGATAAAAGCGAAGTAAAAAAATATGCATTGCACTGTGACCTGAGCTTCTCTTACGAATGTGGATATACATGTATATTATTTGAGGCAGAGAAATATAGGGACAAGAGACAGTCGCTCCTTCAAAAATGAGTAAATGAAAGGACATGAACGAACGCCTTGGGTCTTTCTTCCATCCTCCTTTCTGTGAAAGCGTACAATGTCTCACTCAATGCAGAATCGGAATTCTAGTTCATGTTACTGTGAAACACCCAAAGTACAGATGGATAGAATATAACTCTTATTCCCGTCTTATTGAGCTAGTTCTCCTCAGAGTTTATGAAGTGAGGGAAGAAGAAGGAGAGAGAGAGAGAAATATAGAAATATTATTATTGTAAGCGAATGAGTCTCTCTTTAGGAACTGAGGAGGAGGAACGGCCTTTTGCAAATGACACTAAAAGATGAAAGGGGCAATTAATCTAGGAGCAAGTTGCGAGAATATTAAAGGACTAAATATAATTAATATTCTCAATTAAATGTCCACTTGCAAATCATCTTTATTATTCATTTCTGTCTAGGATGAAAGGCAACCAATGTCAACCATTACCAGAAAATCTTTCGGCAAGGCTGAGTGTAAAGTAAATTACAATTAGCTACAAAGAATCTGAAAGCGTGGAAGGAAGAAATTGAAAGAGAAGCACAAATAGCAAATTCATATAGAATTCGAATGGAGTTACATTCAACGTATATATCTTCAATCACAAGTTAGTCAAGCAGACTTTTCGTGTATAGAAATTTTGTGTAGTTAGAATGGCTAATTAAATTGGTTATAATTTTCCTGAATCAATTACTTTTGAAGTGGACTGAATATTTTAAATGTTGGGTTATTTCATCACATAACAGAATTTCTCTTCAATTTATTATTTTACTGTTAGCAGAAACAACTACATACACTGCCCACATACATCTATGTAATGCAACAAAGTTCCTTTGTTTACTGTGTGCTTGTAACTACAACAAATGTAAACGTCAAACTTTTCATTCCTGTTACACAATAGCTACATAGGTCACACTTTGTTGAAGCATTTGTCTCGTTCATCATTCCAATATCCCTCAATAAAAATGTTAATTAGAATCAAGTGTTATTATTGATTCCAAGTGTTCATGAACAACTATATGTATTTCTCATGAAATCTGCATGAAAAACATTAAATATTTAAATGAAACATTGAACAGGCTCGTGGTTTCATGATAACGATTAGTGGCGCACACAGGAAGCCGTTCTCTGGCTATGAATCATGAAAACTCATTCACTCCATCCATCTATTGCACGAAATGACTAGAATAATCCTCTATAAATGAGAGAAGATAGCAAAACTGGAGACCTGGGGAAATTAAAGGAGTCCGAAATTAAATGATTATTATGCCAGATAGGAAGCACTTGTCAGTTGGTGAAGGGCCCCGTAACAAGGGGAATATTGGAAATTGGCAGATGTGAAGATGTACGAAAGTCGAATTATCAATTCTTCGCGTATCTCATTTGCGTCATCACCTTCCGTATAACTGCAATCAGCACGATTACTCAAATAGACTTGTTAGACTTGTAAAGTGAAAGCACTCGTCTCAAAACCTCCAACTTCCTTCTCTACCATTTTCTGTCACACAACTTGTTTGCTGTCATCCACTATATGCAACCAACCAACCACCCTTCGATTTAAAATTACTTATTTGGGGCTTGCACTGCATCCAATTTCTTGTCCACTCTCTTCTCGAACCAAGAATGTGACGCAAAAAAAATAAGATGGAAGAATTTCCTCATGAATGAGCTGAAAAGATGAATTGCTCTGCAGTCCACAGATCTCAAACTCTAGTCACGATCCATAAAGATCCATCAGCTTTTAAATTATACTCCGTAGTACTTTTTCATTCTAAAAGCGATTTATAGTTTATTGGTTTTCGTCATCTATAAATGGCAAATGATGTACTCATTCCAAAATTGCTGGGATTCTGCAAACTGGATTGGAACAAAGTAAAATGTGCACCCTTATTTCCACCACGTACACGCCCCTGACTGAACATTCCTTTAATAAATAAATAAGTAAGAAAAGCATTTTGTATTGATCACATCCATTTGTGAAATCATTTATCATCATCCGACTTAGCAGCATGCGAAGAAGGAAGGAAGAATGAGAAAGAGAAAGGATCGAAATACGACAAGACGAGCGCAGAAGCTACTGCTGACTGTGAATACAACAGTGGCGAAGACGAGACGAGAATGAAGAAATTGGGTTGGAAGTCATCAGCCCGTATATAAAATAAGCTTTTGTTGAGCAAATCCTTATACTTTTCTGCTGCGATGCTATAACTCAAATATTCCATAGAGCTCTTATGTAGCTGCCTGTTGACAAGGCCAGCAGGGCAAACTGTTGAATGTTGAATACATTCCAGAATGTAGATTTCACCCACTAGCACACAACGAGCCTGGAATTTGGCCAAGAACAAGTCAACTCTATTTTCGGTCAGTGATGGTATGGATGAAGTACTTAGGTGGCGTATCTCCTCTGGACTGCTTGTTGATTTGAACACCTGACTTTTACTATATCTGTCACTATGCATTACTGCTTTCATTTCCTTGCTTGGAAGAGATTGACGAATTCATTTCTTGAGCAGAAATGAATCCATCAAAATTCTATTTCCTTTCCAACGCGTGTCATAAATCTCTCATGCTTTTGCTTTCTTTTGTATGTTTCAGAGGAGGAAAAAGTGAGTGGTTGGCGGGAGGAAGCTTCTCTTGCCTATTATTAACTTAGCTTTTCTGTTGGCTTCTTCCTTTCACCTGAGGAGGAAATAGAGAGAGAGCGAGGGAGAGAGAGGTGGCCTTTCTCCCAACACGCTGATCCATATATCTCAATAACCGTACATCTTTTGTTAGCCATGTCCCCACCCAACCAACGCAAGTAAAGTTCAAGTTGAAATAGGAGTCGGAGTGGATTGGATGGAGAAAGTGAGAGAGAAAGTGAGAGAGTGAGGGTCCAATACTATTATCACAGGCTATGAATACAAATACAAAGCTCTGGTTGGGTGGGGTGGTGTTGGTGAAGAGAGGAGTCGTGTTGTGGCCGTGCTTTATCTAGTTTGTGCAGTGAAGAAGTTTAACAGACTGGGACTTGGAGACTTGTGGGAAGCGGAGTAACTTTGTAAACCACAAGAAATATGGGAGGCTGCTGGGATTGAGGTAATAAAGGTGGCCTAAAAGGTGAGGAGTCGAACAATACAGATAATATTGGCCAAACCAGAGCTGAGAGAGAAAGTGAGAGAAGTCCGAGGTACCCTTGGGACACCTCAAAAGTCCTCTCGCTATATACTTTTATACATCCAGTTCATCCTTAGCCCTTTCTTCTGATATAGATGCATTACAAAGTGGCCTTGCTCTACAAATGGGGTTCTAAGATATTTGGTGGTCATAAATGATGTCAAATTTACTTTAGACAGCAAATATTCAATCAAACTAAGTGTCTAATAAATTTTTTTTTTCAACATGAATTTGGAAAGGCTGAGCTAATCATTGTGTCAAATCCCGTAGTGTCTGGAGTAGTTCATGGGAAATGCAAAATTAAATTTGGTGTGGTTTATATAAGTGAGAGCGGTTCTCTGCACGAGTGCAGTACGAACGAAGGAGCAGATGAAAAGAGCAAGTGAGAGGAGGATTATGAATTACGTGCAACCTCACACCGCATAATTCGGTTTTAATTAAAAATTACTCATGCATGCAGAATGGAATAAAATTAGTGGATTGAATGAAGTCCAAGACGAGATGAGTGAAAGAGAAATACTAATTCCAACGGTGGATTATGAAATAGGATTAAGTTTCGAAATTAAGTATTATTTAAATTTTGAGAAGGTTATGCAATTGGTTGGACCAAAAAATAACCCCGATTAATTTTTGCATCCACAAATTAACTATGAATGTCAATAAAGCACTAGCCACCTACATTACTTTTGTTGAACTTTTATCAGTTAACTTTTTTGGACATTGTTACTAGCATAGTCTTTATTTTTGTCATTTACATAACGCCGCTTTTCTCACTATCCAATTTTCATCATACATGTACGCTTGAAAGCTGTGCATTGTCCTTACTTCCCACCCACTCAAGTGAATAAAGTTTGTCAAAAAATTAAACTTTGTCATGAACTTCAGATGGTCATGTGAGAAAAAAACAATGTAGTTTACCTGCTGCGTAGTATTGTTTCAAAATTACAAACACATTCACGTCACGAATGACAAAGTAATAAATTGGGGAGTTCAAACAGGAAATGATTGGTGGTAAAGAGACAGGATTTGGAAGTGAAAGTGGAACAAATGTATACATGCAGGAGATAACATTGTTTTCAGCAATCTGACTGACACACACAAATAGCGTTTTCCACTCCAACCAGATATTTGTCATCTTTCGCACGAGTCAGCTAAACGGAAAACAGATAATCAAGAAGTCACTCAGCCGATACAGAAACACCACCACTCAAATTCGGTCCATGTAATGCCAGCCAAAAACATGTATTTTGCACGTTGAACCTCCCTTGCATCCACTACTTTCTAAATCAAACACGCATTGACCCGCTTTCGCTTCACTTTCCCTGCAAAGATCTAATTTCAATGTCAATTTCCTCTCGAAAAATAAATAGAATGGTAAATGTGAATGTGACCACATACAGTAAATGCATAAACTTTCACTTCTTGATGCTGGCATCTGATATCATCAAAGTATGAAGTTTGTTGCATTATTATTTTACCAAAAATAATGGCTACGAGCCTTTGACTTTGGCATCAATTGTTTACACGATAAAAAATGAACGTGTAGTAAGAACGGTCCGAAAAATGCTTTGTAATCAATAAAATGCACGCAACAAACTTTATTACTACGTTGCCACCTCGTCGTTATTTGGAATGGGGTTGAGCTAAAGTAAGCCAATAAATTCTTCTTGGCTGAACGATAACCTCAAGTACGACTTAAAGGAGTGTGTTTTTCCTTATTTCTACCAATTAACTTATTTTGCATTAGCTAGAACCAACTTGACCAGAAAAAAAACAAGAAGAAAGCTGGCTAACAATAAACCTATACCTATTTTTTATTGCTAGCTACGCAAACAGCATATGTCCTCATTCCGATTAATTAGGATGCACTTTCATCAATAAAAAAAACAATTATGAACTCTACTTATAGATATCTATATTGCTCTTATCTTATCTGTCGGGCATATCTGTATTATAACCAGTAGAGTGAAAGTGACGGAAATATTAAAAACATTTTAATGATAGACTCATGTTTCACTTGTTTGAGTCTAAATTGCTCACTCCAACTAAAATAACATTATAATTTTCTTGAGGGGCAAAGTGCTTGTGAGGAGGAGGAGAGCTAGCAGCTGTCTTCAGCACATTTCGAGGCGTAATCGAATGATCTTTAATTATCCACGGTCTCTCTGCGTTTGTTAGTATTCGCGAGATGTGCCCTTAATGGAGGAGAACTTGTGCATTTCAATGTTCCAAGGTGATAATAAATTCAATGCAAGAGCCATTTGGTGAATGCAAATGTCATTTCCACTATTCACCGTTAGTAAACCTTTACTGAGAGAGAGAGAACGAGGGAGGCAGATGGTCACATAATGACACAACTACAATTTTCAACGTTTACATCTGAATATACATTTACATTCCTTACATTTGAAACATGGCAGAGCAGAGGCATGCAAGATTCCCAGAAAATTTAATCATTTTCATAATCTTGCAGCAATTGTGTTCAAGTGGTGGTGGAAGGAGTTGTTAGTCTCCCTGCTACATACCTTAAACCATGGTGGGTGGCGTGTCTGACGTGCCTTATTAGTAACCTAGTTGACTTAGAACTTTGCAATTTAGGCCACATACATAGTGCTGACATGGCAGGTGAAAGTGGTGGTTGGAGAGCTAAATTTCATTTCAATTTCCAAGTGGGTAAACATTTTTCGCAATCGATGTCCTCAGTAGTGTTTCTCATGGGATGTGTAGTGAAAATTGGTGGTGGAAAGTTTGCGAGCAGTGGTGATGAAGAGTGTGCTCTTGCAAAATGCGGAAAGTTGTGAAAGAGGACTCTCGAGTAATAGAAAGTCGAAAAGTTAAGTTTCCAAGTTTAGTATCTAAATTGAGCCATCTTTCACCCACTGTTCGGAGCATTGTGTGGCTAATCCCTTATCCCACCTACACACACACTTAAACAATGCAAACCCGCAGTCGGCCAGAACAATCTTCTGATGACACAAACAGCAAAACGAGAATATAGAGATAGCTTATTTTCTATTTTTCTAACCAGCAGCGCTAGCTATCTATGTTAACCACATTTATTTACATTCTAGTCCAACTGAATCCAAATCAACAATATCATCCGTATCAACAATATCATCCGTATCAACAATATAACTGTTCCATTACAATTCCAAACAGATTCAGTAGAATGAGCGATGTCAACGTGATATAGATCAGGGACAAGTTTATTTTCAGAGGAACTGACATAACCTCCACCTACCCATATTTGTTATGCAATTTGAACACATATATGAGCACCCTTGTGTTGTTGGTGGGCCCAGGCAGAAGACGAGATGCAGCTCTATAGTCCTTATATATACTTTTTTATTAGAAATGTTGCCGAATTTCGGATCTTAATTTGAGTGAACATCAAACTGCTCAGTTTCTAAGAAGTCTCATGTAATTGAAGTTTTCTACTATCCTTTGAATTTCCAATCTGTATAATTCTCAGAACCCTGTTCAAAAACTAATTCTGCTGTGGGTGGAATAAGAGCAAAATTGAATGAATCAAAGGGCCACACGCACGATTAGAAGCATGCGATCACGTCCAGACAGGATCTTATATACATATAGGTACATATCCTATGTAACTATGTACTTGTAAACCTAAATTTACCCACAAAATACGATTCTAGGTCTCCTCAAGCGTTGTGGAGTATTCTAAAGATAACCCAGTTCACAATATTTTCACTCAACTTCCTCAAAATGGACAAGCATGTATAAATATTTGATATGGAAATTTGAATCGATAAGATGATCGATGTCCGTCCATACAACACTTACTTGAGCAATTCTATAATATACGAGTAATATCCAGTTCCTCTTCCTGATACAAACGAGTCTTCCAAAAATATCTGCGACACAATGGAATTGAAACAGGTGCTATATCCTACGCATTTTATGTGAATAACTACTAATACAACATTATACGCAACAAATGATGATGGGTAGGAGGGAGGGGTGAATAGCTCGTGAATGATACATCTAGACACCGTTTTTTCTGCTCACTAATGATGAAATAATGTCTCATAATAACACCACATTAATGCTTTATCCCAACTTTCTCTATTCAGTCACGCCTCCCCCATTTCTCTCTCTTACTCACTCACTTTCTCTCTACTTTGTACTCTGTCTGTATTATGGAGGACTCTGAACAACTCAACACCAGTTGAACATATTCGACTACTTTCCTCGCCACACCACCACCACCACTTCTACCAGTTGGATAAGTGGACTATATAAGATCAATGTTGTTAAGTTGAAAAGCAATAGACTCGAATGCAATAATAAATTGATTCCGTGGGGAACGGAAATCGAATTTGAGGTTGAACCGAATAAAAAGCTTTTATCCTTTGTGAAAGCTTTGGAGACTATGAAGAGATGATATTTCTGCAATATTCATCCCGAATTGGCAATAAAGAAAAAATCTGGAGAGAATAGAATGGGAGTGAGTCAGAGAGCATACATTTCCCATTTTGAGAGAAAGTCCATCTTTCTTCAATTCATTCTTCTTGTGGGCAAAGCAAAGAGGGAAAAATGCCAGTTTCAGAAGACCAAGAAGGCACACCAACCACCAACCACTAACTAAACTGACAGATTTTCTCGCCGAATAAATAAGGAACCATCCAAAGAAGAAAAAGAAACGGGGCGGATGATGATGGTGGCTTGTGTCTCTCGAGGTGGTTGTAACATATTGTAACTGCCTCTGGAGAGCTATCTAAATGGTCCATACCAGATCCACCTCATCCTTTTCCACACCCATCTCATATATAACTCAAATGCATAAATAGTGGTGGGTGGGTGAGTGGGTGAGTGGGTAGGTGGAATGGTCGGTTTTTTCGTCCTTTCCGTGATCTGGCCGTTTTTCCGCAGTGGTGGTGGTGAGTAGATGACGAGAAATATTCGGGTGGCAATAAGTAACTTACTATGGCGGTAATGCACCCTTTCGACCGTAGCATCTGCAGGCTTTTCTTAGCAATTTCTAAACATCATCTGTCTCATATTTCCAAAACCTTCCAAATATGTCGGCCGATACAACTCCAAATGCAACTTGAAGCAGGATACCAACCACAACTCTTTCATTTTCCTCAAGTTTCCATCCACTTTTTGAAAGTCGAAACCGCTGACGGTTCCTGAATATCCAATTTGAAAATGGATTTTGTCTCCTTTTCTGCACATTTGACACAAACAACTATATCTGTATTTGGTCGCATCCCATGCACATCATAAACATTTTTGGGGATATCTCTGTATATCTGTATACTTATATTCCATTCTGTGCATTTCTTTGAGAAGAAATGGTCAAATATAAAGTCAGAATAAAGTGAATATGCCTGTTACTGTTGTTGACAGTCTTGTGTCACATAATAAATCATTTCAGACTTATTTAGACTTCTTTTGGGCAGGCAATCTACTACAGTATGCAATTGTTTGCATTTAAATGTAAATGTTTCAGGTAAAAGGGTGAAAACCGTATGGGATGGATTTGATTGGATGTGACCCCACTGTGTCAGCTCGTAAAGGATAAGAATCTGTACTCAAGGTAAATCCAAATAAATGAAACCCTTCAGTTTTAATGGCAGAGTGATAAAAATCCCAATTTTAAGAACTGCCTACAGAAACTACTGGAAAGTGATGAAGTATAATATTTTCACTGCTGCTGACGTTGTTGAACTTGTTTGAAATCGGAGTTAAAAGGCGACCCGAGGATGGTATGGCCTTGCATGATGATGAAGATGAAAGCAGGGAAAATAATCTTCTTGGATCTGCTCCTCCTAAGATGCGGCCAAAGATGAGATCTCGTTCGTTTTCATCACACAGACTTATATAAGCTTTGATAGTACATTGCTTGTTGGTGATGGGAACTACTTGGTGTGGGAGATGAAAAATTCGATATTTATAAGAACGTACCTCGTTTCCGTCAGCATTATGAGAATAAGAAGCACAGTCATCACAAACTTGAAGTCCACATTCGGTACATTCTTTGGAGTACTCATCCGGCTTCATGGCTTCACATATAACATATTAAAATTATATATTTTATATAATTATTTATATACAAAGAAAAGTTATATTACCTTTCACACATACGCGACATCTCCCAGCACTTCCAGGCCTCCTGCATTTAATAAAAAAAAGAAAAGTAATCCCCTTTTCCACCACAGATATCACAAATTCTTTCTTCCCATTCCAATCTCATTGTGTGTAGTATGACCCATTTCTGTTATGACAGACATTCGAAAATAAACTTACGCAAATCGTTTGTTGAGTCAGGTATTATTATAAGTGGCAATTCTAACCCTTTTCAAGTGGACTTGGAAAGACCAGGGCTGAGCTATAGGTATATGTATCATATGATTTTGGAAGAATGTACACTTAAAGACACATTCTTTAGAAGAGAACATGAAAGTCTTTTGTAATTCCTACCTTACGCGATCATTCAGAATGAGATGAAATTGGATCAACAATGGTCTGTACATGCAACAAATTGCGGTGGAAGGTCATACGTATTCGAATAACGTAATAAAAGGGATTGATTAACAGCAGTCAGAGGTCATGAATTGTCGTATGATGAGAAAGCAGATATATATAGCAATCCTACTCTTGACTCGTAGTATCTTTGATTTAAGTTGATGTTTGAATTGAATTGAAATATCCGCAGCTGTCTGAGTGGAGTAGGATTGCAGCCCATTTGCAATGTCTCTGGGGAACTTTCTCCATTCACTGGGGCGGAAACCAGGAATCCCAAAATTACACTGTTGCAAACATTTCAAGAATATTGAGATTATATACTCAACTGCATCAGAGAGCCGAAAATGAAATGAAATATGCAAACAGACTCATGACTCCATTTCCTATTAAATGAACCATAAATTCTCCTCTTTTCTTCAACTACCAATCCACTTTCACGATTACACAGATTTCGTTTTACTCAAAGATTTCTTTATTCCTCAACAGGAGTGAGTCAGTGAGTGGTGAGGATTTGAGGAGGGCCATTTTCATACCAAATTCTTGATAATATGCGGCGGATTCTTCCTCTGTGGCAAACGATATCAATTGTTGTTTCCGTTCAAACTGAACCCCAATACTTCCCTTTTGATTACTTTTAAACTCTTTGATGAGAAATTATTTTAATCAATTCAAGGGCTGAGTGTCAAAAAAAAAGATTCGAAAACATTTATTTATTTGTTTTGACTAATATGTATAACTCACTCGTTCATGAACACAACTAATACATTTTGAAGGAAAAACTATATAACGGGTTCTTGTTATTTGGTTTATTTAGAATATGACATTTAATTTTTCTTTGATGACGATTTGCATTTCTTTCTTCAAGTTGGTTGCTGGTTCCCTACAGCACAACTAACAAGAATTGCGAGAGTATGACTTTGACATTGATACATGTTCTTGTGGTGAGATTATCTTACAAGCTTGTGTTTCACTTCCCTTTGTTCCTTTCACAAAAGGACTACAAAATAAATCGATATAGGTTTCACTTTTGGACCAAAGACTGGAAACAAGGTGTAATCCACTTTTGTCTCCCGCTTCTCCGATTTCAGTACAGAATTGAATTCGGATAGGATATAGAATCGGCTTGTAAAATATAGCAAACTTACACAACAACCGTAAATTGAAAACCACGCCACAATAACTAAACAACAAACAATGCAAAATTACAGAAATACTCTGCAGTAAAATCTGTGTCTAA